>JADRCD010201244.1:16265-32639 GCA_019843815.1 Montemys delectorum
GAGAGAGAGAGAGAGAAGGAGGGAAGGACGAGATAGAGAGAGAGAGAGTGGGAGAGAGAGAGGAAGGACCCCGAGCCCTCCGAACCTGCTGCTTAAATGGCACCTTGGATGACGTGCAGACACCTCATTGGCTCATAACACAATGCTTAATTAGCATGTAGCATGCACATGCGTACCTCCAGATATGAGATCCGTGAAGAACCAGGAAGCAGGAAGCCAGAGCCATCTTGTAATGGCGAACGGCTCCCAACACCAGGTTATTTTATTCTGTAGGTTTTCTTGTGGTTTCCTTGAAGCCTCTGGCTTTTCCAGTTCTTCCTCTACCACTTCAACAGGATTCCCCAGGCTCAAGTGGATTATTAGTGAGGTCACCCACATAGATCCCTAGGAGTTTACATTGTCTTGGTTTCTATCTCCCAGATAGGTTCCCCCAATCCAGTTGTCTCTCCCAGTGTCCTTCCACCTAATCATCCTATTTGTTCCCAGCTCTACCTCTACCCCCACTCACCCCCTTCCTCCCATAAACCTCCTGATGTCTCATATATTTCCCTTTCTCAGTGAAATTAGAGTATCTTCCCTTCAAGCTTCATTTGGGTAAATGCCCAAGAGTAGTATAGCTAGATGTGTGTGGGGGGCGAATTTTTTACATTACAAATGTTATCCCCTTTCTCTGTTTCCCTTCCAAAAATCCCCATTCCATGCCCCCCTGCTTCTAAGAGGGTGCTCCTCTACCCACCCACCCACTCCTCCCTTACCACCTTAGCATTCCCCAGCCCTGGAGCATCAAGCCTCCACAGGATCAAGGGACTCCACTCCTGCTAAAGCCAGATAAGGCAGTCCTCTGCTACATATGCAGCTGGAACCATGGGTCCCTCCATGGGTACTCTTTGGTTGGTGGTTTAGTCCCTGGAAGTTCTGGGGGATCTGGTTGGTTGATACTGTTGTTCTTCCTATGGGGTTGCAAAACCCTTCAGCTCCTTCAGTCCTTCCCTTACTCAACCATTGGGGTCCCTGTGCTCTATCTGATGGTTGGCTACAAGAATCCTCATCTGTATTGTTCAGGCTCTGGAAAAGCCTCTCAGCAGACAGCTATACCCGGTTGCTGTCAGCAAGCACTTCTTGGCATCAGCAATAGTGTCTAGGTTTGGTGTCTGCTGATGGGATCTATCCCCAGGTTGGACAGTGTCTGGCTGGCCATTCCTTCAATCTGCTCCACTCTTTGCCTCTGCATTTCTTTTAGAAAAGAGCAATTCTGGGATATTAATGTTGAAATGTGTAGATGGTTCCATCTTTCAACCTGAGGCTGTGCCTAAACACATTGCAAATCAATTGAGTGATTTCTTAGAAAATTGGGAATATTTCTAGCTGTACCAACATGCAATGTGGTTGTACAAGTTTGCAATCACACCAGCAATGGAGGAGTGTTCCCTTTGTTCCATATCTTCACCAGTATGTGTTGTCTTGAGTTTTGGTCTTAGCCACTGTGATGAGTCTAAGAATCTCAGTGATAATTTGATTCATATTTCCTTGGTGATTAAGGATGTTGAACATTTTTTTAAGTGTATCTAGGCCACTCAAAATTCCTCTGCTGAGAATTCTCTGCTTAGCTCTGTATGCCATTTTTATTTATTTTTATTGAATATTTTATGTATTTACATTTCAAATGCCATGCCTTTTTCAGGTTTCCCCTCCAGAACCCCACTATTCCATCTCACTCCCCTTGCTTCTATGAGGGTGTTCCCCCTCGCACCTACTCCCACCTCACCACACTGGGGAATCAAGCCTTTACAGGACCACGGACTTCTCCTCCCATTGATGCCAGACAATGCCATCATCTGCTACATATGAGGCTGGGTGTATGCTATTTTTAAATTGGATTATTTGGTTTGTTGGTGTCTACTTCTTTAGTTCATTATATAATTTGGATGTTAGCCCACTGTTGGATATAGAGTTGGTGAAAATCTTTTCCAAATCTGTAAGTTGCCATTTTCTCGTTTTGATGGCATCCTTTGCCTTACAGAAGCATTTCAGATTCATAAAGTCCCTAACAATCAATCTTTAAGCAGATGAAAGGATCAGAAAGAAATGTAAATAAGTAGAAAAGAAACTGATAACTTTGTCATACGGCAATCTGGATCTTTAGCTGAATTTTTTTTTTTTTTGCTAAAAATATCTTTTTTATTAGATATTTTCTTTATTTACATGTAAATTTCTCCTTTCCCAGTTTCCCCTCCAAAAAACAAGCAAACAAACAAACAAAAACAACAAGAACAAACCCCTGTTGCCTCCCCGCTTCCTCATGCCTGCCACCCCACCCTCTACCACTTATTGGCCCTGGCATTCCCCTACACTGGGGTACAGAATCTTCACAAGGCCGAGGACTTCTCCTCCTATTGATGATCGAATTTGCAATCCTCTACTATACATATGCTGCTAAAACATTCAGTCCCACCATGTATAGTCCTTGGTTGGTGGTTGGGTCCCTGGGAGCTCTGAGGGTACTAGTTAGTTCATATTGTTGTTCGTCCTAAGGGGCTGCAAACCCTTTAACTCCATAGAACCTTTCTCTAACTCCTTCATTGGGGACCATGTACTCAGTTTAATGAATGGCTGTGAGCCTCTACATCTGTATTAGTCAGGTATTGTCAGAGCCTCTCAGGAGATAGCTATATTTAGGCTGGCTTGTCCTTCCTTCAGTCTCTGCTCCATAGTTAATCTCTGCAACTCCTTCTGTGGGTGTTTGGTTCCCCAATGTACGTAAATTTCTATAAACACTGGTAAAAAGAAAAAGTGTCAACAAGATCTAGAATGAAATAAACATTAATGAACACAACCATATTTTAAAATACATTGCAATTCATAATCACTTCAAAGAAAGTAGAAAATGCAACTATCAATTTAAAGAAATGTACAGTATCTGAGTGCTGAAAATCTAAAATAAATGTAAAATGGATAATTAAATAAATAGAAAGGCATATTGTATTTCTATATTGGAAAATACCAACATAAGAAAGATAGAATTCCTTCCCTAAATTGATAATTCACATCAATGAGGTTTTATCATAGAGAAATTGAGATATTAGCATAGTATAAGGCTATTGGCCTTTGCTTGGGACAGTCTCTCAGGTATCTTTTAACTTAACCCAACTTCATTGCTGTTGCAAGTTTCCATGTGTTTCTGCTCTATCATCCTGCTCTCTATTCATGTACCTTCTGTCCCTCTACTCCTGTAGTTATGTGAATACTTATCCTCCAGTTCCTCTTACTAGTCCTTTAATATGAAAAAAGCCACATGCCTTACTAATCCAGTTATCATTGAGGGCTATGTCCACCTTCCATATGGCATCCTGGCTCTCTTTTTGGACAGGTGAGGAAGCAGCAAACATTTACATTTCTTAGCAGTCCCAGCAATTAAAAATTGAGAATATAGGCACATATCTTACAACATGTGTGGAGCTAGATGATCCCAACAGTTTTTCAAGAATTACTAAAGTATTTTTCAGAAACAAATTTAGCACTTTTTATTCTCAACACCAGTACAACAGTGAGCATGTTTCTCTGTGACACCAATAGTATTTCATTTCACCACTGATTTTCCCTTCATCTATGTTATTGCTTTGGACCTAAATATCTTTACATGTACTTTGTTGACATTTCAACAATGTCATCAAATAAATGCCAATATTTCTCTTATCATTTTACATTTTTGTTTTGCGTTGAGATCTCTTTATATGTTCTAGACTCTTGCCACTTGTCAAGTGAGTAGGTTGATAACACTTTTTTCCAGTCAATTGTTTTTAATCTTTGCAATAGGAGGTCACACAGGAAAAAAAATTGCAATGAAATCCAAATATATAATTTTTATCTGATTATCACTTATATTTTGTATCTTGTTGATGAATTAACAGTCTAAACAAATAAATATACAGATTTTCTTCTACAGACTCTTTTTTTTCAATATTTTATAAGTTAAAGACTTTATTTATATTTGTGCTAACTTTGTAATGATTCTTGTGCTGTCTGGGATAAGATGATTTTTTTTTTTTTTTTTTGCTTGAAGATGTTTACTCAAAGCTACATTTTAAACAAGTATCTTTATTCTTTTAGTTCTTTTAAAATCTTCATTCAAAAGCCATGTGTATGAGAGTACCTGTTTTGATACTTAGCACTAACACATGGAACCCCACAATCATCTGCATCTATGGATTCAATACCCCGATTTGGTCTCTGAAGGACTTAGCCGTGGAAGAGGAGGAAGAGGATGAGGAGGAGGAGGAGGAGGACGAGGAGGAGGAGGAGAAAGAGAAAAAAAGAGGAAAAAGAGAAAGAAGAGAAAGAATAAAACCAAAAGAAGAAAAAGAACAAAATAAGAAGTAGAAAGGGGGAGGAGAAGTAGGACGAGAACTCAAAGTTGGGTTGTTAGGGAGAAAAGTAAGGCTCCTGGAGTAGCTGTGGAAGAGGGTATGGACATGAACAAACTGCAATCTATGGAATTCTCAAATAATTAAGAAATGTAATAAAAATAATTCTATTTTGTATTAGCTTTTAGTTTCATTTAATTTACAATTATTTAGTTCTTAGTATGAGAATTATTTCTCTGCTAAGTCCATTTATCTAATATCTTTTTAGTTCATTACTTTTGGGGAAAGAGAAAGCATGAACTTGGAGATAAATTTTCCACTATGGATCTGCCATGAACGATCTTACAATTTCCATGTAGTTCCGAAATTCTGAAGTTAAATCTCTATTTCCCTTCAAGCTAAATGTTTAAAAAATAAACCCATAATATCATGCTATGGAAAATAGTTACACTGGAAATAAGATCTCTATCCTCTCCAGTGCCTTAAACATAAGACTTTGCCTATGAAGGAATTAGGATGTAAAATCTCAAAATGGAGATATTTAATTATACCTAAAGGAGTTAGGGGAGTAATCCTACAGATTCTGCTGAGTTTTATTTACCAGAGAATGCAATCAAGCTATTTCTAAGGATAAATAACTGTGTAATTTATGTTAATCCTGATTCCCTTTAAGACCCACCATTACCACGTTTCTTTCCTCCTGGACATATAACTAGAGGGAGGCTCTTGAAAAGTCTAAAGCTGAGTCATAATACATGACCCATGTTTACAGGTTCTAAATACATTAAATTTACCCAAGAATTCTCAACTAGCCTAAAAATTGTAAAAGAGAATGTATTTCAGTTAATTCTGTCACCAAAGAAAGGAGAAAGCCACAAGTCTTTACAGAACACTGCTTAATTTTCAATTTCCAAAAAAGAATGAATAACGTGGAAGACATTAGAATAAAATTGAGGATTTTTTTACTATTTGAATTATTTGCCTGATTACATAAGGATAGTGTTGAAACAGAAGCCAGAGCTATGATAATATCCTCTTACATTTTCAGATGGCTTGAAAGAAAATGAATGTCAGGAAAATATAAATAAATTACAATATTATTGTAGTTGATACAAAATCCAATTTGCTATTTTTGGCTTTCTTGCTGGAGATTGAACTCAAAGTTCTACGTGTGCTACTCATTATCGCCACTGCTGAGTTCTACCCTGTTGTGGCTCAGGGCATTTTTATATCACTGTGTCCTATTATACCACCCTGATTTACTTTAGCAAACTAGAAATAATTTTAAATTTAGATCATGGTCTGTCATTCTAATGATTATTTTCAATATCTTCATAACATTTAACATGAAGCTATATAAAACGTCAGGTAAGTGCATAACAAACCGCAGCAACCTCCTTTCTCGTCCTAATAGACTCCCTCCAGGTCTTCCTTCCCTGTTTTCCTTACTCTTATTTTTTGAACTCACTGTTTATCACAGTTTGTGAGAAAAGAATTATTTCATATCAGAAAAAAATGTCTCCTCACAGGGGAGCCCTTCGATGTCTATAAAGAAAAAAATTCATATTTTCAAGCCTCTGAGTTCTTCAGGTATGTACAGACCCTATCAACATTCATTTTGCCATTCCTGAGTCTAGAAATTGTTTTAAGGCAGAAAACAAATTAAAAACAATTATTTCCTCACCCCTGCTTCTCCTGTATTCTAGTCCCCTCCTGCTGACTCTTCTGTCTTCCAAAGGCAGATATGTCCTGTGGTTCCTAAGTATCACATACTAATTGTGGCTTCAGCGCTCAGCACTAGATACAGAGGACTGCATGCCTTTTGAGCTCAGCTCTACGTACGAAATTACAAGCATGAAGAGAAGAGCCAAGCAGTTTCACTGCAAGCAATATTAATTTTTTTTAACATTTAATTTTACCTATGTCCAATTCTGAGTTACAAAATCCGAATTACCTTGTGTAGACTCTCCTTCCACACTCACTGAAGGTATTTCTTCAACCTCAACAAATCTTTTTAAAAACTAATCCTATGCCATAAATTTTCACTCAAAAGAAGAATCTATTGAAGTAAAAATAAACAAAGAAGTTCTACTTCCAATATCATGAAATTTAAATCTGAAGGAATTAAATTAGTGAATAAATAACAGCCTAAGAATTATCAGAAAAATCAATTCAATGAAAAGACAAACACTGAGAAACAAATATGGAAGAATTTTAATTTAGGGACAGAAAGATGATTAAGCAGGTAAAACCCTGAGCTATTAAAATTCTTAGTAGAGATAACCAGAACTCCCATAAAATCCAGGTTCAATAACTCAAGTGTCTGTGATTCCAATGTGCCACGTGAGAGGAGAAAGTTGAGGTAAGAGAGTCTCCAGAAGCTGACAAGCCAACTTTATTTTTGAGATCTGCTGCAAACTGGTGTAAAAAGGTGGAAAAGCAGAAGCAGGCTGTTCTGCAGGCTATTCTCTGACCTCCATATGTCAGGCCCAGCGCAAGGAACACACACACACACACACACACACACACACACATCACATGTACAAATTTAATTCAAATATAGATATCATTTATTACAGTGAGGATATTAATGGGCTGTGGAAAGTATGGTGTGGGGAAAATTGCCAGCTGGGCTACCATGCCCTTTTGATTTAAGATTTCCAAGGATACCAGTCTATATTATGTTTCTGGGACCTTACTGCCTCAGTAATACTTGCAGCCTATGAAATACTGTAATTCCTTTGCCTGAAATTCCTTAGTGTGACTCCACTACTAAAACTTTTTTCCTTTTATTCCACTGGTCATATTGTAAATAACAATCCTTTTTAGGTGTCAGAAAACCTTCTTCTGTAAATACCTCATTAAATATTGTTTACTCTAACATTCTTCCCAATGCACACTACAGGCTGACTAGTGAATTGATGCTGATTTGGAAAAAGTCACTCTACACACTTTCATTACATATCTACTACAAAAGTAGAAAGATATATGAGATATAAGAGATGGTGATGATAAATACAACCTGGAGTAGCTCCATACCTGAGTGGTTAAAGTGTTTGACCTGCAAGAAAAAAAATTACAAAAAGAATCTGAACACACTTAGCTTGAGAAACAGATCCATTAGGGATGATTTAATAACAGTCTGTGATCACACAAAGGTTAGCAAAGGCAGGGCATTAAAGTGTTCTGTCTTTCAGAAGACATAAAAAGGCTATTATGACACTACCAGAAGAATATCTTTCTATAAATAGCTGTTACTAAAGTAATAGGTTAATATCGGGTACACAATTATTATTTTTGGAGCTATTTCAAAATAGAATGCATCAATTTGTGTATAATTATTTTTCCCTCTTTAGACTGGGTCATGACCATCTTCTATCTAGTACTGTGTTCTTTGCAAATTTCATCATTTTAATTTTATTAGTGCTTGGTAATAAATATAAGGAGATGTTTATCTGGCTTAATCTTATAGCAACTTGAAAGTGAATAATACATGTTATACAGCGGCCTTGTACAAAACATGTGTGAGGCATAAAACTGATCTCACATGTTAATAATTATTCAAATGCTCCTGTTCAGTTATTATGCTAAACATAACTGAGTAAAGTCGTTCTGATTCCTGTGGGATATGCATGTTCTGTGAGGCAAAGTCACACTGTAGCAAAGGAGATAGATTCAGACCTTTAGAAGTTGTGACATTTGCATATAAATTTAAACTCTGCCTCTGAGCAGTAAGAATGAATTATTAATCCAATTCAAACATTTGAAAGATATGCCTTATAAGAAGTAAAGTATTCAAAGATATCATATAGTGTTAATACAGTAGAAAACATGTTTCTCTTAAAAACAATTTGACTTTCAGGAAAAAAAGGATTGTGGATTCTATCTAGTGTATACACCAATAATATGAAATACACTTTAAAGAAAAATTATTATAATGACAATTGAGGTTGATATGTGAATTCGGCAATAGAAAAAATCCATCCTATTATTAATTTTTAAAAAATTAAAAGATAAGCAAAATTAATAACAATAATATTACTCACCACAGTGCCTCGTAAAGATGTAAAGTTTAAAAATAAACTTTCCTTGGTTAAATCCAAGTTTGGCAGAAAACTGAATGTGTTGGTTACAGATGAATTTCTAATTTAGTTATTTAGGTCAAGAGATGCAAAAAACCTCCAAAGATATCTTCTCATCATGAATCAAAGTTTTCTCAAAATGATTCTGTGTGTACAAAATCGACTATGTTTGCTATTAACATTTAGTTTTATCAAGAAGTAGGTTGACAACATACATTACAAGAACCACTCAAAGCTGTGTAATAATGATGTCAAATCATGCCATATACAACTAAACTTGCTCCCATTGAAATTAGTGCACTCAACTAATGAGCCATTGAGGAGGCTCAATTGAATTATTAGTTAACATGTAATTACTTTAGTTTAGAGGCATTTGATTTGTATCAAACTTACAAATTACTACCAGGTTGGCACAAGCCTTTAATACTTAATTGAAAACAAAAAGACAGAATTACATAAAATTAAGTAATTTATTGGAAAATTCTCTGAAAAACTCCTCCCTTAGCAGTTTTTCTTTTAGTGTTTATCCTGTGTTTATTATTTGGCAATTATTGAAAGCAATTCTGCCTTTGTGAGAAGAGAGTTTACTTGACTGTTACCAAATTCATTTCATACATTTTCTATACATGGTATGACGTTTGATTTGAAATGTCAGTACAGACTCCTGTTGCTATAGTAAACGTGACAATGTGATTAGTGCTCCTTCAGATCTAGTTGTCCAGATTATGAAAGAGTCTGAGATGTGAACAGGAGAAACTGTAGAACTGTTTAGGGGCAGTTAAAGGATGAGTTTTGTATGAATTAGAGAAGCCAAGAATACCAACAGAAACACACATAGAAAACACAATGAACATAATGTTTCAGAAAGGGACAGGGGCTCAAAAGAAAATTGGTCTAGAGGTAATTTGTGTTACATTCAACAGAGAGTCTGGTTAAAGTTTGCCCAGAACAGCAAATTTTACTCACATGCAATTTAAAATTAAAGGACTCACTTATAGCGTGAAGGACTATTTAAAGAACAGAGTAGGGCTGTAGCAGGATTTCTGTTGGTGCCTCTTCAGAATTACAGTGGTCTAGAGGATGCAAAAATCTGCAATGTAGTGATGAAAGGAAGGATGATGAATTTAAAGATCCAGATAAGATTGCATGGACAAAGCAGCTGTGTTAAATAGATCAGCACCATTAAACTAAACCTGAGGACTTCCCACTGGGACAAATGTAACGAAACTGAAGATACTAGCACCTCTCCATTGCTAGGTCCAGGGTGAAAATTCTGCAACCATGTAAGAAGGATTTTTCTATTAAAAAGAGTATTCCTGAGAGGACAGAGCCTCAAGAAGTTACTTTAAGACAAGAATGAATCTCTGAGTCAGCTTCAACAAACATTTAAAGACTGCTGCAATTTTGGCAGAACGAGGCCAGGTTACATATCAAATTCTCAGTAGAATTTTTATTGTGCATGAAGTACTGATTTCACAGGTAGAATGCTAGTTAGATGCTTATGTCTAATGTACAAAACAAAACCCAGATAGTCTTGCTTCTTTGAGTCACAGCACTGAGATGCCACAGATCATTCATTTCTACCCAGTGGGAGAAAACAAATTAATTTATTGATGTCACACATATTATTTGAACATTAGATTGTCTTGTAATTTCATAATAATAAATACTTGAGTTGTATCATTACAGTTTTATAGTGTATTCCTTAACTAGTCTAACATTTCTTTTCTGCTCATGCTGATACATTTAATGTATCAGTCTGCACATGGTTTATACGGATTTTAAATAGATTTGTAGAGGATGCTTAAAGTGTTTTCTAGAGAGCTTTTTAAGGTTGCTAAATCCCTAACTCTAAAATAAAGCCATTTGAAGTGCTCTGTTTAAAGCTGTTGTTAGTGCTCATCTGTGTACTCAGCACTTCATCTTAAAGGATTTTACATTAAGCAGAAGCAGTAGCATGACATGGTCATTAGATGAGGACTTTTATCTTTCAATATGTAGGTCTGAAAACTTTACAGCTGCACATGGAGTTGGACAGCTAAACTACACAGAAAACTAACTACCCATGCCTTAACACATTCTTGTCAACACCTTTGCCTTTACAACTTGTGCTTCCTCTTTCTCTTTTAAAGACACATCTTACCTCGCATAGTAATGCATGCATACCATCCCAGTAGTGAGATTATAGATTGATATTGAAAGTTATGAGCTTGAGTTCAGCCTGGTATGGAAATTGTAGTGCCTTCTCAAAATAAATATAATTAGGATAAATTATATATTTTGTTTTCTCCAAAAAATATTGATTTCAGCATCAAAACTTACAGCTACATCTGGAAGATGTGGAGCCACACAGGTAGGATGCTCATGTTGGCTGCTGATTCCACACCTGTCACCCTAAGACTTAACCCTGGGTACACACTGAACAGTACTTCTGTATAGGAACAATGAGATGGAAACCTCTCCTAGAACGGCTGGTGAAAGAGCCTTGTCTTTCTTACTTTTTCATTCTTACTTGCAATTTTGCTCAGTGAAATAAAAATCTTGAAAAATGATACAGAATCAAACCAGCAGTTTTGTTGCCTTAACTGAAGGCCAAGGATATGCGGTTATACTCAAATATCAGAGCATATTGTCCTCCCAGTGGTCACATTTAGGCTCCATAGGATGGACAACGGGATCATAGAGAGCAGTGTCTTCCTCTAGGCTAAAGTTTTCTTTTCTTCAACACTAAGAACTAGAAGATAATTGCACTACAAAAAGACTGAGAAGATGGTGTGTTTCAATAATCACAAAGCACTGAGAGTCACAGTTTTGGAGGGGGCATTTATATTCTTCTTTTCCAGTTGGTTGGCTCTGTTCAAATGTGTATCATTCTAGAAGCGTTGCTGAAGCAATGTCTGCTCTTTTTTCCCACATGGTGGCACTTGTTATAAAGCAGTGATCACTGTAAGCTTTTCCCTCGTCCATTTACCAAATGAAATGATTATAGTGCTTATACAGTTGTAAAATACTAGTTCTGAAAGTTTTTCAAAAGATGAATTATAAACATACTGTCTACTAAACCATTAGTGTCCTCAATGGCAAAACTTGGTGAAGTCTTCCTATCTATGGAATTTGAAGTGTTTTTCAAAGATGAATTTAGTAGACATATGAGGCTGTGGAGTGATCTTTGGAAGTAAGAAAAGTTCTATTCCATATTAATTAAAACTTTTGGCCTATTATTAAATGTTTACAGGACTCAATAGTGAGGTTCATGGGTATTGATTTTATATTTATTTTTTAACAATCAAATATTTGTTTTATTAGAAATGTCATTGTACTAGGGTGTTCTAATTATAGATTTATCGTGGGTGTGTACATCTGTACTTAAAACAACACATACATGGTGGTCTAAAGACAACATGGGAGGCTTATTCAATCATTTTTCTGATGTGGGTTCAAAGGATTGAACTGAGGCCATCTAGAAGTGAGCTGGCGAAACTCAGGTCTTAATGATGATAGGCTGGCCTCACTTCTAATTGGATCACTCTAATTCTTACCTGATGCTACAATGCTACTCTCAATCAGCTTCTGTCTCTCTACATGATTCTGCTTTGCCTCAGGCTCTGTGCCTTTTTGCAAACATAGACTGTATTGTGTCAAACTTTGTCCAAGGGAAACAAAACAAAACAAAACAAAAAACCCAAACCAAAACTATTGTTTCTTCAAATTGTTTTTCTCAGGTTTTGTTTGTTGTTGTTGTTGTTTTGTCATGGTAAAAAGAAAGTTAACTATTATACAAACCATTAGAAAAGATTTGAAAGTGGATCAAATTATATATGTGTGAGTATGTGTCTATACCTAAACTTGTATGTGTATGAACACCTGTACATGAATAGGTGCTATTAAAATGTTGAAAATGCATTAACAAGTTATATTTTCTAACATCAGTCAAAACAACAGCAATATTTAACAAAATATCTGCATCCCAGGCATGGCAGCAGAATATGAGAAATTGGAATGTATTTTTCAGAGCAAACTGTGTATTGTTTAAAAAATGCATCTACCTCATGAGTAGAAGTGTATGAATGAAGTAAAGACAATTGTTTATCAACCTATAAACTTTATTTTGTATCTATAGTGAATCATATGAAATATCATTTGTCAGTGGAACAAGATGGGAATATTGCAATATTTATCAAAGTAAACTATGCTGGAAGCCAAAGAGCCACATTACAGTAAACACATCCTATACTGAATATTGTTTTTAACAGGGAGCCTGGAAATTTTAAACTAAATGCATCAATAAATGAAATTGTATAGCAATGGAAAATAAAATATTAAAATAATTTATACATACAAATATAACTATGCTGGTTGGAACATATACCATGATTTAAAATGTTAATAATCAGAATAAAAAGTGTGAAATTAAGTTACTGTTTAGTTAATTGGGAATGTGCTTATATAAAAATGTGTGCCTGAAAAATAAGGAAATGCTAAAATAATAAGATATATGATAGCAAATTAAAATATGGAAATATTAGCGGTATAGCCAACATTCTTAAAATTATTACCAAAACTTAAATGTTATTGAAAATGGAAAGATGATCCCACCATGAAAAGAAATTCCAGTTGGAGTGGCGAGATGGCTTAACGGTTAAGAGCACTGACTACTCTTCCAGAGATCCTGAGTTCAATTCACAGCAACCAGATAGTGGTTCACAACCATCTTTAATGGGACCCTGTGTGTCTGACAGATGCAGTGTACACATATACATAAAATAAATATCTCTACCTTGCCTTTTTCCCTTTGTTCCCCCTCTTTTCCCACTCCCTTCCCCCCTCCCTCCATATGGTCATGGCCGGCCCTTACTTCTTTACTCTCTCCTTCTCTCTGCCTTTCTCTGCCTCTGCTACCCTCTTAACTACTCTATTCTATACTAAAACTCATATATAAATGAGTTTACTACCCTTAAAAAAAGATAGAAATCGCAGACTCAGGGCACTTACTTTGGAAAGTGATACTTTAAGGTCTAAATGTGAGGCTATCAATCTGCTTTGTGTTTGTAAAAGTAGGATAAGGAGGAAATTGAAAACCAGTCATAATCCTTACAAAAACAACTCAGGAATCTGTGGTATCCCATTTGTAAGTTACAAATATGACATCAGAAATATACTTCATGATTCATGTTTGAACACTGAGTGACATTTCCATATGGGTAGAAAAACAGTGGACAGCAATTAAACCAGAAATACTACTGAGGAACTGAAATTTGTGGTGCTCGAGGTGGTAAGATGGTCAGTGGTAAGATGATCACTGTAAACAATGCTTTCCTGAACAGCCTCCTGAGTGATGCTCTGTGGCTGAGTCCTGCTGGCAAGAAAGTTCCATAATTAAAAACAAAACAAAACAAAACAAAAAACAAAAAACAAAAACAATAAAACAAAAAAAAAAACTTTGTTGCTGGATACCATAAGTGTTACTAAAGATTTAATGCTATTTACATTCAAAAGCCAATTGTCATAGATCAAGAAACTAATATGAAGAGAAGACTGTACTGTCTGTATATACTTGATTGTTCTACCAAATAATGTGGGTCTGAGTTGCTTTGACCAGTGTGGTTATTTTAATGTGGGTGGTGGGTGTGTTACCTGCCTGTGTGTCTGTAAACTTACATAAACACAGTGCAATACTTCCAAATTCAGTGCATTTGGAAGCCAGATGTCCCCAGGTGCCCTAGGCACTGGTTTTATAGAAAGCTGTGAGTTGTCATTTGGATGCTAGGAAATGAATCAGGGTGTCTGGAAGAGCATCCAGTGCTTTGAATAACAGAGATCCTTCTCTCCACGTCTTTGACCACTGTTTTTAAGTTGTGAATTGAATCCAACTGGAGTATATCCTTTTAACTATCAATGAAAAACTTATTTATATTTTTTATGATGAATTAACCAATGCTTAAGAAGTCAGAATTAATAGGAATATTGTACTTTCTCTTAGATTACAAAATCCAGAGTGAAAAATGACCTTCCAAGAAAACTTCCTCTTTGTACTTATACTCCAATAAAGGAAAGAAGATACATCTTTTTCTCCTATTGGATATTTTCTTTATTTACATTTCAAATGTTATTCCCTTTCTACATCTTCCCACCGGAAACCACCTATCCTATCTGCCCTTGCCCTGCCTCTATGAGGGTGCTCCCCACAACCCACCCACTCCTGCCTTCCCGCCCTGGCATTCCGCTTGCTGGAGGATTGAACCATCTCAGATCCAAGGCCGCTCCTCCCACTGATGTTCAAAAAGGCCATCCTCTGCCACATATGCTGCCAGAGCCACAAGTCCCTCCACGTGTATTCTTTGGTTAGTGGTCCATTCCCTGGGAGCTCTGGGGGGTCTGGCCAATTTGCACTGTTGCTCCCTCCATGGAGCTGCAGATCCCCTCAGCTCCTTCAGGCCCTTCTCCAACTCCTCCGATTGGGGACCCAATGCTCAGGTCAATGGTTGTATTTGAGCATCAACCTCTGTATTTGTTAGGTTCTGGCAGACCCTCTCATTAGATATCCATATCAGGCTCCATTGAGCGAGCACATCTACAATAGCATACAGGTATGACTTCTGTATATGGGTTGGATCTACAGGTGGGCCAGTCTCTGTATGGCTTTTCCCTCAGTCTCTGCTCCACACTTTTCCTCCATATTTCTCTTGTAAGTATTTTGTTCCCTCATCTAATAAGCACTGAAGCATCCACACTTTGGTTTTCCTTCTTCTTGACCTTCATATAGTCTGTGAATTGTATCTGGAGTATTCCAAATTTTGGGGCTAATATCCACGTATCATTAAGTACATACCATGTGTATGGGTTAGCTCACTCAGGATATTTCAGCTCACTCAGGATATTTCCACTTGCCAGCGAAATTTATGAAGTCATTGCTTTTAATGGCTGAATAGTATTCCATTGTGTAAATGTACCATATTTTCTGTGTCAGTTCCTGTGTTGAGGAACATCTGGGTTGTTTCCAGCTCGTGGCTATTATAAATATGGCTGCTATGAATATAGTGGAGCATGTGTCCTTATTACATGTTGGAGCATCTTCTTGGTATATGCCCTGGAGTTAGGTATAGCTGCGGTCTTAGGTAGTACTATGTCCAATTTTCTGAGGAACTGTCGAATTGATATCTAGAGTGATTGTACCAGCTTGCAATCCCACCAGCAATGGAGCAGTGTTCCTCTTTCTCCATATCCTCACCAGCATCTGTTGTCATCTCAGTTTTTGACCTTAGCCATTCTGACTGGTGTGAGGGGGAATTTCAGAGTTGTTTTGGTTTACATTTCCCTGAAGGTTAAGGATGTTGAACATTTCTTTAGGTTTAGGAGTATTTCTTTAGGATGTTGAACATTTCTCAACCATTCGAGTTTCCTCAGTTGAGAATTCTCTGTTTAGCTCTGGTCTTCATTTTTTCAATAGGGTTATTTGGTTTTCTGGAGTCTAGCTTCTTCAGTTCTTTGTATATATTGGATATTAGCCCTTTATCAGATGTAAGATTGGTAAAAATCTTTTTCCTAATCTGTTGATAGCCTTTTTGTCTTATTGACAGTATCCTTTGCCTTACAGATGCTTTGCAATTTTATGAGGTCTCATTTGTCAATTCTTGATCTTAGAACACAAGCCATTGGTGTTCTGTTCAGGAAATTTTCCCCTGTGCTCATGTGTTTGAGGTTTTCCCCCACTTTCTTTTCTATTAGATTCAGTGTATCTGGTTTTATGTGGAGGTCCTTGATGAATTTGGACTTGAGCTTTGTACAAGGAGATAAGAATAGATAAATTTGCATTTTTGTACAAGTTGATGGCCAGCTGAACCAGCACCATTGGTTTAAAATGCCATCTTTTTTCTACTCAATGGTTTTAGTTCCTTTGTCAAATATCAAGTGACCATTAAATGGTGTGTGGG
>JADRCD010201246.1:0-10422 GCA_019843815.1 Montemys delectorum
CTACAGCGAGGGGACTCTTCCTTATTCCTATAATCTCTATGTTGCCTCCAATTGTCAAAAAACGTCTCAATTTCTTACCTTGACGCCAGAAATGGTCCCTCCGCGAGATCTTTGCATGGAAGCTTCTGTGGCAGTGAGTGTCACTGAAGAGAATAACAAGATACTCTCGGATTCCATTGCTTCTACCCACGTGAGTTTCAATTAGCCTTTTATTCGCACGTTGTTTCGTTTTCAAAATCTTTTGGAAAGATTTTATTTTATATTTGTCTGTTTGTTTTACTTATTTTTATATAATGTATTTAAAGACAGCGTCTCTCAACATAGCACTAGTTGTCCTGGAACTAACTATGTAGAGCGGGCTGACCTTGAACTCTTAGAGATCCTCCTGCCTCTGCCTCTACCATGACCAGCTTTAAAAAGAATATCTTAAAGCACATTGTATCAACATTCTCAGTTCTTTCCTGTCTTTACTCTATATGCCAGTAACTGCACCATTAGGCTTTAATGACTTTGAAATATTTTATCTATGTACACCCAAACTCAAAACTTAGAAGTATTATGATGCACTGACTGCCACTCAAGCAATTTAAATTTTTATTATGATTATGTGTGTGTGTGTGTGTGTGTGCGCACGCGCACCATGTGGAGGTCAGAGGACATTTGGGAGTCAGGTCTCTGTTTCTACCATGTGGGTCCCAGAAATGAAACTCAAATTCAATTAGACTTGGCAGCCAACACCTTTTCTGACTGAGCCATCTCTCGGTTCCTACTCAAATATTTTAGCCGAGCTATACTTTTGTCTTTCTGTGTGATTTTTTGGGAGATCAATATCTTGATCCTTTTCTTTATTAATTATAAACTGAGAAATAATATATACAAAAAGTTTTCAAATATATGATAATAGTTTGGTAGTAATATTAAGATATAGCAAGGGTTCTTTTAATCTCACTTTTATGTCTTACAAGCAAGTTTTCTTCTAGTATTATTTCATGGCTACCAGAGGCTGAAGGGTAGCTCGATTAGAGTTTATACTTAAGCATTGGTGATAGCTAGGGTCAGCAGCCGTCACCAAAAAGTGCTTGCTCTCAAATACAGTTTCTAGCCGCATCAAATATGTACAGGCAGTCATCTCCTAGAATCTTTTCTACATTTTGATGCACTTCTAAACGTGTGGCGAGTAGTTCTCCGTTTTTAAAATTACCCAGGAGAAGGACAGTTCATAGTATTCTTCAGATTACTAATTTTCTTTTACTAAGGCTTTCTCAACACTAAATGTCCTTTTTGCAACATGATACATCTGCATAATTGTATAGTACTATCTCCAGTTCTAGTTAATGCAGGTTGGAATCTTTCCACTTACTATAAAGGTGTTAATAATCTTCATTGATTGATTAGATTCACATATGAATCTAATAATGTGCACTATAACAGTTCTCATGTTTGGTTTCCATATGATTGCAATTTTTTTTTTTCAGTAATACATTCCAACTTGTTACAGTAGTTCTTCCCTTTAGGAATTTTCAAGAAATCTATTGAAATTTTTGTCTTACTGGAAAATATAGGAAAACACAAACAGCTACTGAAAATAATTCAAGGAGGTGAATTTGTGGGGGAGAAATTGCAGAACCAAAATGCTCACTGAACTGCCCAGTACTGTTGAGTCTTCTGTTTCCATTTCCATTTGAAGAACAGTAGATGGAGCTATTTGAGGTTCACAGCCCAAACCTCCTCGCCTGGAGTTCACGACTGTGCAGTAATTGGTTCGGACTCTGGGCGCCGCTGTTCACCTACGGGGAGGAAAAGGCAGCGAAGCCATGCTTGCTTTGCATGCGCCTAAAGCACAATGCGGTTAGATTGAGACAAAACACCTCAAGGAGCGCACTGGCTTGGGAGGAGCAAGTCCCACCTTCTAACTGTCGCGCTTCAAGGCTTCAAAAGCGGATTCTGGTTTAAGTGGTCAGAGGCAGAATTGGAAATAATCCGCAGTTGGCAATGATCCCCATGCAACGCGGCGAGAACTGCAAAGGGTTGGTCTTCCTGGGAGTCCTCCTCGGGATGCTGTGGAAAGCTGGATCCACCCAGATACGCTATTCAGTTCCCGAGGAGCTGGAGAAAGGATCTAGGGTGGGTAACATCTCCAAGGATCTGGGGCTGGAGCCCCGCGAGCTGGCGGAGCGAGGGGTCCGCATCGTCTCCAGAGGTAGGGCTCAACTTTTTGCTCTAAACCCTCGAAGCGGCAGCTTGGTCACCGCGGGCAGGATAGACCGGGAGGAGCTGTGTACGGGGTCCAGCAAGTGTCAGTTAAATCTAGAGATTCTGATGGAAGACGTAGGGAAAATATACGGAGTAGAAGTAGAAGTGAGGGACATTAACGACAACGCTCCCTACTTCCGTGAAAGTGAGTTAGAAATAAAAATGAGCGAAAACGCCGCCGCTGGGATGCGGTTCCCTCTTCCCCACGCTTGGGATCCAGATATCGGGAAAAACTCTCTTCAGAGCTACCAGCTCAGCCCGAATGCTCACTTCTCGCTCGAAGTGCAGAACGGAGCTGACGGTAACAAGAACCCAGAATTGGTGCTGGAGAGCTCGCTGGACCGGGAGGAGAACGCCGCTCACCTCCTAGTCCTCACGGCTTCCGACGCGGGAGACCCGGTTCGCTCCGGCACCGCGCGCATCCGCGTGACAGTCTTGGATGCGAACGACAACGCACCTGCGTTTGCTCGGTCCGAGTACCGCGTGAGTGTGCGGGAGAACGTAGCCGTGGGCACTCAGCTGCTCCTGGTCAACGCCACCGACCGGGACGAAGGCGCCAATGCGGAAGTGATCTATTCCTTCCGGTACGTGGACGACAAGGCAGCGAAAGTTTTCAAGCTGGACAGTCATTTGGGTACAATATCAACAATAGGGGAGCTGGATCACGAAGAATCGGGGTTCTACGAGATGGAGGTGCAAGCGACAGATAACGCGGGATATTCTGCACGGGCTAAGGTCCTGGTCACAGTTCTGGACGTGAACGACAATGCCCCTGAAGTAGCCATCACATCCCTCACCAACTCTGTCCCAGAAAATTCTCCCCGGGGGACACTAATAGCCCTTTTAAACGTAAATGACCAAGATTCTGGGGAAAATGGACAGATAATCTGTTCCATCCAAGAGAATCTGCCCTTTAAGTTAGAAAAATCTTATGGAAACTACTACAGTTTAGTCACAGACACAGTCCTGGACCGAGAACAGGTTCCTAGTTACAACATCACGGTGACGGCCACTGACAGGGGAAGTCCGCCCCTGACAACCGAAACTCACCTCTCGCTGAACGTGGCAGACGCTAACGATAACCCGCCCGTTTTCCTTCAGGCCTCATACTGGGCCTACATCCGGGAGAATAACCCTCGAGGGGCCTCTATCGCCTCCGTGACCGCCCACGACCCCGACAGTGACAAAAATGCCCAAGTCACTTACTCCCTAGCTGAGGACAGCCACCAGGGCGTGCCCCTTTCCTCTTACGTCTCCATCAACTCGGACACTGGCGTCCTGTACGCACTGCACTCCTTTGACTACGAGCAGTTCCCAGACCTACAGCTGCAAGTGACGGCGCGCGACAGCGGGGACCCGCCGCTCAGCAGCAACGTGTCCCTGAGCCTGTTCGTGCTGGATCAGAATGACAACGCCCCCGAAATCTTGTACCCCACTCTTCCTACTGACGGTTCTACTGGAGTGGAGCTAGCACCCCGCTCAGCAGAGCCTGGCTATCTGGTGACGAAGGTGGTGGCAGTGGACAGAGACTCAGGACAGAACGCCTGGCTGTCCTACCGTCTGCTCAAGGCCAGCGAACCAGGGCTGTTCTCGGTGGGGCTGCACACAGGGGAGGTAAGCACGGCTCGGGCCCTGCTGGACAGAGATGCTCTCAGGCAGAACCTCGTCGTGTCTGTGCAGGACCACGGCCAGCCTCCTCTCTCCGCCACTGTCACGCTCACGGTGGCGATCGCCGACAGCATCCCCGACGTCCTGGCGGATCTGGACAATCTTGAATCTCCTTCCACCTCCGAAACCTCGGGGCTCACTCTCTATCTGGTGGTGGCCGTGGCGGCGGTCTCCACGGTCTTCCTGGTCTTTGTTCTGGTGCTGCTGGCGCTCAGGCTGCGGCGCTGGCACTCACTGCGCCTGCTCCAGGCTGCGGGACCCGGATTGGCTGACGTTGCAGCCTCTCACTTTGTGGGCGTAGACGGAGTGCAAGCTTTCTTGCAGACCTATTCGCACGAGGTCTCGCTCACTGCCGGCTCCCGAAAGAGTCACTTGATTTTCCCGCAGCCCAACTATGCAGACACACTCATCAGTCAGGAGAGCTGCGAGAAAACCGAGCCTCTTTTGCCATCGGGTGATTCGGTATTTTCTAAAGATAATCATGCATTGAATCAGGTGAGTTTATTCTGAGCTTGGAGCAAACTACCAGCCTAGCATAGATGATTCATGGGTATTTGGAACTAATAAAGCAGTTGTGAACACATCTGTATATACATGGCAGCCATCAACAACAACCTAGTCACCTTGTTTGGTTTAAAAGATACATACACGTTTTGTCATATGCAACTATTGCATGATAGAGAAACAATTTCTACTTTACATTACTCTGTATCCTATTCGGAAGCTTAGTTCATCAACGATAATGCTTGTTCCACTTTTAATTCTTTTTTTGGCCATGAAGCGTCTTCGTGTTGATTATATCTCGCGCCACTTTGTTAAGAATACTGGAGCTGTGGATGTAACTCAGAGCACAGGAGTAGAGCCCTTGCCTAGCATATATGGAAAATAGACCCTGGATTCAATCCCCAGTGGAGCCTGAGGGGGAACAAATTCCACTAGAGTGAAGAAACAGAATGTAATGGAAAGTACAGTTACTGTTGGATTTTAACCCATCCCCTTCCTGGGCATTGAACCAAGATCTGTGCATGCTGAGCTAAACACTTTACCCCTGGGCTACATCCCCAGAACCAATAGAGTGGCCTTTCATTGCATTTGAGTCTACTAGTAAATCCATACAATGCATTTAGATTCTTTTAAATAATACTATTTCTGGTCACTAGGGATATACACATATATTTTTCCTTTATAAGTTACTTGTGCATGTGTGTCTGTATCTGCCTGTATGAGTATGTACACACATAAAGAAGCTGTGTGTGCACCTGTATCCGTGTATGTATACACACACAGGATGAATGGACTTGGTGTTCTCCATCACTCTCTGCCTGTTCCTTTGATGCAAAATCGTTCCCTGAACCCAGGAGGTCAGCAAGCCCCAGAAGTGCTCCTGCCCCTGGTCTCTGTGGAGGCAGTTACAGTCCTTTGTGGGACACCCCTAGCCAGATTCAAGGCAGCTGAGATACAAATTCCCAGTGCCTACAATTCCCAGCAGGCCATGTGAACTTCTGTGCATCCTTTAGCTCTGTGCTCAGTCTTTCTTGGTCTAAGACATTTCATGTTTTTCAAACTGTTTGACTTCTAAGTCTGATGAATTTTATTTCTTACACACTTGAAATTTTTCTCAGATAGACAATCTGTGTTGCAATGAGGAAGAACTATAATAGTATTTCATCGGTTACACATTTTAGTAGTAAAATATGTATATAGTAATAAAGCCAAACATTAATTCTACCCATTTTAGCCTGCACCAATCATATATAAAATATCCAGAATCACCACTGTAGCACAAGCATGAGTTACTTTTGCCATTTACATAGTGAAGAATTCCTTGAGGAAGTATCTTTAAAATTCACATGTTTTGAATATGGTTTTTTTTTTTTTTGTCCTGAAGAAACTTTTTAGTAGTATATTGTTCCTTCACTACAATTTTCTTTTTACAAACAATTTTTTTTCTGGAAAGTGCAGATCTTAAGTGTTTCTTTAGAACTTGCTTTTTCTATTCATGTATTGCCTATCTATTAAAAAACACAATAATTAGAATCCAAATTTATAAAAGAGAATAATGATACTTAGAGAATGAAAGGTAATTAAAAACAAAACTAAACAAAATGGCCCCCAGAATAAAACAAGATTCAAATGTCACCTTATGCATCTTGACAACTAAGACGGAAAAAGAAGGAAGAGGAGGAAGAGGAGGAGAAGGAGGCGGAGGACGAGGAGGAGGAGGAGGAGGAGGAGGAGGAGGAAAAGAAGAAGGAGAAGGAGGAGAAAGAGAAGAAGAAGAAGAAGAAGAAGAAGAAGAAGAAGAAGAAGAAGAAGAAGAAAGTGAATTATGTAGTTCTACTTGTGTGATTTTTAAAAAGAAATATTTGAGCCTTTATAAAAAAAAAATATCAATTTTAGCCAGGGCTGGTAGTAGAGGCCTATAATTCTAATCCCAGGTACCCAGGAGGCTCAGGTAGGCTAATAGCAAGTTCAAGGTCAGTCTTAGTGAGACCTCCATCTCAAAACAAAGTCTAAAGAGGGTTGAGGTTGTCTCAGTGCAAAATCTCTTGTCTTCTATGTGTAAGACCCTAGCTAGTTAGCTTCAATCCATAGTACTAAATAAATAAATAAATAACATAGTTTTTATTTACATTAAGCTATAAGTAGAATTACTAAGTGCAGTGTTCTGTAATTAATACCAAGAAAAGCAGGGTGTGCATCCTCGTTAGTGGAAATGTCACGCAATACATTGGGTTGGTAATAAGAACAGCAGCCTGTTTTCTCTCAAGCCTCTTACTTGGCCTGCCTGGTTGAGATTAGCCCTTTGCTCAAGTCAGAGCCACTTATCCCACTTTGGGTCCTAACAGCAATGTCTCCTACTGACCATCGACCAGGAGACCCTAATGCTGCGGTCCTATGCGTTGGTGAGAACACAGAGGTTTCAGGTTCCTGGGCCTAGCTACCCAGTCCCCAAGGTGATGATGGTGGATGCTGACTCCAAGCCTTCTCTTGATCAGGTGGAATATAGTCTGTAGCTGCGAACAGGGCCAAGATATTCAGAGTATGTGCCTTTCTCACAAGGAGTTACCAACAGGCCCCTGTGAGAGACTCTGTTGATGATGGATTTCTCTGTGACATACCCTGCCTTGGCTAACATCCTTGGTGAGCATTTCCATATCTCAGAGACCACTAGGTAAAAAATTGCGTTCCAACTCCATCTTAATTTCTATCTGGTGATTGCCTCAGTTTGCATTTCTCTGTCACCTTTCCTGGCTGCACTGTTTGTGCTGGTTCTGAGGTGTTAAGGATGCCTTCCATTCTCCCATTTTGACCCCAGGTTTTGTTTTTTTTTGGGGTTTTTGTTGTTGTTGTTGTTGTTTGGTTGCTTGGTTTGGTTTGGTTTGGTTTGGTTTGGTTTGGTTTGGTTTCTCAATACAGGGTTTCTCTGTGTAGCCCTGGCTGTCCTGGAACTCACTCTGTAGACCAGGCTGGCCTGGAACTCAGAAATTCGCCTGCCTCTGCCTCCCAGGTCCTGGGATTAAAGGCGTGTGCCACCACTGCGTGACAGAGTCCCAGGTTTTAACTTCAGGGTGACTATTGGTCTAAAATGCCACAGTTCTATCATCTATGTATGGCTCCTGTGAATTCAGGGACAAGAGAAATTTCTTCTTGGAAGCTCTACTCCTCAGGACTCAATTGAAATCTCACTGAAGGACCCTGGGTGGGGATAGATGACGACTGAGCATTTGAATTGCTGGGAAGCAGAGTCTGTCCTTCTGGGCAAGAGCTTCCCAGTGAAGCTTAAGTTTGGTCGAATGCAGACCTTTCTCAGCATGGACTTTTTCCAGCTGTCTCAGGGAAGAACAGTTCTGGCAAAATGACTGAAAGCTTGTGGTGAGAAACTTGACATGGCAAGCAGGAGTGGCCATGGTCAGGCATGAATGGAATAAGTGGTCCACAGTATTTTGATTACATATTTTACATTTTATATTGAGCAACTTTACCTTGGTATTCAGATTGCATTGGTGTGTATATATGGGAGCAAATCTTAGTGAACCACAAAAGATCCATACTCAAAATCCATTTATCATGATACATGGCCTTTTCTATCTGAGACAACTCTCACTGCACAAAGACAGCCTGGGGCTGGAGAGATGATGGCTAAGTGGTTAAGGGCAGATATTTTGCTTGCAAAGGATGTGAGATCATTTCTCTGCTCTCATATCTGTTGACTCACAGCTCTAAGGGATCTGGTGCCCTCTGCTGGCCTCCAAGAGTTCCTGCACTCACTGACAATTACACAAACAGATGCACATAACTAAAGAAAAAATCGGACTGATAAAGTTTGTTAGTTGTTTAAATAAATTTAAGAATTAGCCTCATGGAAGTTGGTAGACTCAAACTTTAAAAATTATCATTCCCTTGGCAAGTGTATTCTAACAACTGTTCCAGGTTGCTTTTCATACTGAATCTTGTTTTTCAAACTGGATTACAAGTCTGGCTGCTTTATACTTTCCTATTCATGTCTCTTGCATCGTCCTCTGGTAAGATCTTCTATTTCTGTTACCTGTTTGAGGCTTGGGAGATTAGAATAATCCAAATTATTTAAGTGAAGTTGAGCCAGCACTTTAATGTTAACTGTTGTCTATTCCTTGAAATCAGGTGGTTGTTCAAATGGATCCTGGTGTGAGCTTTGTAGTTCACTGAACTGGTACTTTACAAACTCTTAAAAATAATGGACTCAACACTTGCAAATAAATTCCCCTTTGTATAAGTATGTTACTACTTGTAAGTTGGAGAGATGTAAAGATATAACCTAAAATGTAATAGAAAGGGAGGGAGAAGAAGTAGTTACCTTTAAAGAACTAAACTAGATAAACTACATAAAATACAAACTCTAGTTTTAAGGAGTTTAGGTAATTTGTTTGTTTGTTTTAGTTTCAAGACAAGGTCTCTACATAGCTCTGACTATCCTGGAACTCACTATGTAGACCTCACTGTGTGGCCTCAAACTCACAGCTCCTGAGTGCTGGCAAAATGCAAACTCTGGAACGTATGAAAGGAGAATTCTGGCAAGTCAAAAGTAAAACAATATTAGTAGTGAGATGTATAAAAGATTGTCTGATGCTAACCACAGGCTTCCTCACTGTCCTGGATTCCAGGGTAAGTTCATGCTGTGTGGATTCCAGGGTAGGTCCATGCTGTGTGGATTCCAGGGTAGGTCCATGCTGTGTGGATTCCAGGGTAGGTCCGTGCTGTGTGGATTCCAGGGTAGGTCCGTGCTGTGTGGATTCCAGGGTAGGTCCATGCTGTGTGGATTCCAGGGTAGGTCCATGCTGTGTGGATTCCATTGTGAACTGTGACTTGGGTTTTTGATCTCTAAAGAGGATTAACCTGAATGCCAATCCCTACCTGTGGGCTCTACTAAAGAGTGGCAACCGAGAAAGAACAAGCACACCGACAAGTGTGTAATGGCTTGCACGTGCCCAACTTAGCTTCGGTAACACTGTGTTCTAGTGGCTTATTATAATGTAAAGAGATTGCGTACTTCCAGTGAAAAGAGGTGTTAATTTAACAATTACTGCTCCATCTTTATTTGCTCTATTTTAAACAGATTTTACTTTTTACCATGCTTATAATTCCAACACTCAGGAGGCTGAGACAGGAGGATCATCATTAGTTTGAGGTTCTGGTAGTAAATTCCAGGCTAGCCTGGGCTACAGTGTGAAACTTCATCTCAACAAACAAACAAAAAAAAAAAAAAAAAAAACAAAGCAAATCAACAAAATGGATTTTTCCTTGTTGTATAAGATGGTTATTCACTGAAGTAGGGATTAGGGATCTTTCCTATATTTTCCAGCAACATATATTGGTAATGCTCTTCTATTTCTGGTGAGTTGTTTTGGCACCATTTGGTGAAAATTTTTCACTGGTAAGTGTGACTATTGCCATACACTAATCTATTTTTCTATTACCATATCAATACTATATTTTCTGAATTATCATAGCTTTATAGTAAGTGTTAAAGTCAGGTAGGTAAGATCTACTGACATTTTTATTCCTTGCAAATATTATTTTAAAATAAAAAAACAAAAACTAAAACAAACCCCTGCTCCCTCCCCCCTCCCCCTACTCACCACCCCACCCCCTCCTGCTTACTGGCCCTGGCATTCCCCTACACTGGGGCATAGAACCTTCACAGGGCCAAGGGCCTCTCCTTCCATTGATGACCGACTTGGCCATCCTCTGCTATACATATGCTGCTGGAGCCATGAGTCCCCCCATGTGTACTCTTTGGTTGGAGTCTTACTCCCTGGGAGCTCTGAAGGTACTAGTTAGTTTATATTGTTGTTCGTCCTAAGGGGCTGCAAACCCTTCAGCTCCTTGGCTCCTTTCTCTAGCTCCTTCAATGGGGACCTTGTACTCAGTCCAATGGATAGTTGTGAGCCTCTACTTCTGTATTAGTTGGGTACTGTCAGAGCCTCTCAGGAGACAGCTATATCAGGCTCATGCCATCCA
>JADRCD010201247.1:0-22833 GCA_019843815.1 Montemys delectorum
TGCCTGTGATCTTGGCTCCTTTACTCCACAACTGTCTGTGAAATGAAGATGGCAATATCTACTTAAGCTAAAAGGGAAGTTAGAAACCATGTTACTATAGTGTAGTCACAAGGGAAATGATCCATAAGTTATACAAGAAGCACATAGTATAATGTAGGAAGAAAACTAAACATTTTAAGGGAAAAGAGACCAGAAGTCCAATTTAATATTTAGTAGCATAGTGAAACTAGAGGCTAGCAACAATACTTAAAACTGTGATCTCCTATTGCCCAGACATTACATGAATGTGATAGTGCTTATTTCATAAAGTTGTTGTAAGCGCTAAGATTAAATGGGTCGCTAATACTAAATATGATAAGTACCTTATGGGATAGAGTCCATGTTCCAAATTGGTAATGTCATTGGTGTCCCTGACACACAACCAAATGGATTGCTTTGGAAGGAACTTGCCAACATTAAAAACCGCATGTTTAGAAAAGACAGAAAAATCTTTTATTTTATATATATGGTTATGTATGTATATTAGGTTTTATGTGTATATATATATAATATCACATCGATAGGTTAGATATGTGATATATATACATACATATATATCATATATATGCACATATGATATATATGTATGTATATATATCACCAATGATTATAGAAGAAGAAATCATTAATTTGAGAGAGTATGGGAAAACATAAAAAAAAAAAAAAACAGAGGGAGAAGTAGACATTCAAAAACATAAAAAATTTACATCCAAATAACTCAGAAAATCATCCCCTAATTATTCCTAAAGTATCTTTGATGAGAACAGAAAGTGAATTTCATGAAGAATGGCTTCTGGATAACTTAGAACATTTCCATCCCTTTTTAATTACCCTCTCTCTTCTTTCCTGTTTGTTTGTTCACCTTCCTCCAACATGGACAAAGTATTTATGTTGAATGCACGAGTTGGCAGCTGGAGATGAGGGAACAGGAACACTTTATCCAGTTACCATTCTCTCCCCTGAAGGCGAGACCCTCACTAACAGAGCTTCCATTCCCCTGCTTCAAAATGCCTCTGTTTTGTTGATGGCTCTGCCAAGAACTCCCCATTACTTCTATTTCATTGCATTTTCATCGTCCTGGCCCCATGTTGTGCCATGCCAAACACTGATGCCAAAAGCAAGAGGTCCAGTAGAAAAGAACTCATGCCCAAAGAGCCCGAGAGCCCCTCTACTGAGAATTTCCTGACAGCCTGGCCAGGGTGGAATGAAATTTCACTAGCAGCTGCAGCAGCAGTTCATGGCCCTGTGAGAATGTGACATCTCACTCTTTCATTCAAAAGGCTTCCTGCTCTGCGCTTATTTCACTCTGCCGCCTCCGGGACTCAGATGCTTTCATAGAATTGATGCACACCCCTGGGAAATTTATTTGTCCTCTGATATCATCCATGCTAATGCCCTCCTCCATTAGCCCAGATAATCAAGAGTTGACTATACATAGAACTGTGGGGGATTACAAAAGCGCTTATAATCTAATGAGAGACTGGAAAAGACCGAAGGATTTTTTACAAAAGGGAAAGAGAACTACAAACATACATAAACCAGCTTATATTACTTTACTTAAGCAAAAGTATTAAAGGAGACATGCTAGGGAGTGACTAGGACAGATAGTGCTAAAACTAGGACCATGTTTAAGTGTCCCATAACATGCTTATGTGATAAAATATTATGAAAAATATAAGCCATGGCCAACAACAAAGCTTTCTGTGGGAGGAAATTCAGGTAGGGGACTACCATCCTAGTGGGATCTGATCTCTCTGGTATTAATTTTAAGATAATTGTAATCCATCTTGGACCCACATGAAAACAAAGGCACAAGCCAGGGCCACCTGTCAGTATCGGCAGTAGCCTGTCCGTAGTATCCCGTAAAGAGTGTTGTAGGTTGGATATGGTTTGTATGTAGCCCCCAAAGACTCATATGTCTGAGGCTTGCTTGCCAGTGTGGTAAGGTTAAAATAGGGTAGAACATTCAAGGAGTAGGGGCTTATGGAGAGGTCATTAGGTCACTGAGGGCACTGATTGTGGAAAGGACTAATGGGATTCTCATAGGATCTGAGGTAGTTCTCATGAGAAGGTCATTACAAAGTAGGACACAAACAACCTCTTCGGACTCCCAGAACTCTTCCCTCATAATGTGGTCTCTCTTGCTTTCACAGATACAGCAAAACACCAGCTCTGAGCTTCTGAAACTAATCTCAGTGAGCCTCATTTTTTTCCTAATAAAGTTATGGAATCAAGTTTTATGTTGTAGCAACAAAAAGTAGACAAATAGAAGCACTTACGTACAGAACATTAGTAGACCATTTAAAGTCATACATACATACATGTACAGGCTCAACACATGTTAGTAGAATGGATAACTGGAAATGCCACATTTCTTCGTGTTTCCCAGATACTAAGTGTGGTGGTCGAATGCTTGGTCCAGGAAGTGGCATTATTTGGAGATGTGGCCTCAGTGGAGTATGTGTAGCCTTGTTGGAGGAAGTGTGTCACTGTGGGTTTGGGCTTTAAGACCCTAGCCCTTGCAGCCTGGAAGTCAGTTTTCTCCTGTCTACCTTGGGATGAAGATGTAGAACTCTTGGCTCTTCCAGCCCCACATCTGCGTGGATACTGCCATGCTCTCACCTTGATGATAATGGACTGAACCTCTGAACCTGTGAGCCAGCCACGGTTAAATGTTGTTCTTTGTAAAGGTTGCCTTGATCATTTACTGTGTCTATTCGAAGCAGTAAAACCCTAACTCAGGCAGAAGATAGTACCAGGGACTGGGGCTTTGCTATGATAGGCCTGACTATGCTTTTATTTGGAATAATGTGGATTTTAGGACTTTGGAATTGGACAGTGGTGGAATGTTTTAAGTGAGGCTCAATGGGCCATCCTAATAGGAATATGGAAGAATGTTGCTGAGAGATCTACATCATCATCCAAAGGCAGACAGGAGAAGACTGACTTTCAGGCAGTAAGGGTTAGGGTCTTAAAGTCCATCCTCACAGTGACACACTTCCTCCAACAAGGCCACATGTCCAAATAGTACCACTCCCTGGGCCAAGCATATTCAAACCACCACACTACACTTTATCAATACTTCCTTATATAGTTACAAACAGTGCCAGTTCAATGAAACTGATTTGGTGAGTTTTCTAGTATATTAAATTTCATATTTTGTAGAAAAATAGAAGGATAAGGTCTTGGAGTGATTAGCTGCAAATTAAATGAAGTAACAGTAGTCACTTCAACAGTGGGTATTTTGATTTTTTTTTTTTAGTAAGGTTGTGGAATTAGTACATGGTCCAGATTCTAGATGGAAATTTATAAAATAAATGCTAGTTTTCTCCTTTTCATCTATAGCTAATAGGTGATCTACATTCACAAAGGGAGTTGTATCAAATCCCTCTATAATGTTGTCCTCCAAAAAGTATATATGGAGTTATTTTCACTAAATCATTTGGGGAAAAGCTGAGCACAAACCCCTGAGTGGGTCCTTTGGTGAGAAGAGGAGAGGTACCCTCAGCATGTATTAGTGAGAATTCACTTACTGTCTGACAGATCCATCACCATAGTAATAGGCTTCTACCTCCAAGAACAACAAAACCCCTGCTGAAACTATGATAATTTATTAAAAAAGATGAAAATATCCTATTAAGGCAGAAAAAAGCTGATCCTGGATGAGATGTCTGAATATTAAGCAAAGTCAGAAGCACTGAGGTTCTCTGACAGACGAAAGCACCTTTTCAGCCCTCCCACTGTAGTCTAGATATGAAGTTAAGGAAGAGAATTAATTTCTAGCAGGCTAGACTCTACAGTCATATTTCTTCCATAGTGGTTAGGAAAATTCAATAATCCAGTCTCATTAGGCAAAGGGGGAAATCAATCTCAGGTTTTCACAAAGGGCTCATTATACCTTCATAAACACAAATATACTTTGTTAATTAAAGTAGAGCACACTTGTGCTCCTGTCAATGAAACAGTTGAAGTGGGAAGATCTTTAGAGTGAGAGTCCACTCAAAAAAAAAAAAGTCATGTGTTAAAGTGACAGAGTGTCTTTTATCAATACTACCTACCAGAGTAGGTAAAGGGTTAAAGAAGACATCATTAGCGATAGGTTAAAAAAAAAAAAAGCTAAAAGATGTGGGTCACAGACTGCTAAACTTGCTAAATATGTGACTGGACTCCAGCAACATGCTACACACTGCTGGGCTGAAGAGAAAGCTAGCACTGGTCAGCTCACCTGTTGGGATCATCTTCTGAGAGTGTCTGAACTGTTTACAGTCATCAAAGGCGGCGGCCAGTGCTGAGGGCTGCAGCTGACTCTCAGTCTATAAGAACATGTCCACCAAAGGAAGGCCAAGGACAAACACTTAAGAGATTGCTTTGGAAGAGAGGACAAACACCAGCAACATCTTCAGTGGGGAGTATAAAATGTATTAACACACACACTTCAACAGCCTCAAGAGCAGAGAGGAAGCCATTGTTGGTGCTGGGAGTAAAATGCTAGATGCTCTCAAAGCCCTGAATGCACCAAGATTGTGCTCCTTGGATCTTTTTTAAGCTGCATTTCTTCACTCGTTAAAACACTGCTAGGATGGCGCTGCATGGTAATTAGTAGCATCTGTTTGTGTGCTTATAATACTTGGTGTTAATTTTTTTGGTGATTCATGAATTTTACAATTATGCTATTTTATTTTTTTATTTTGACATTCTGATATGGATGTAATATTTCATTATAAATTTAATTTATTTTTCTCTAATGACTATTATAATGATATAATAATAATTATGCTGATCTCTTTGCACGTAGTTTCTAACTGATTCCTCTTCACTAACAACTCTGCTTATAGTTTTCCCACTCACCAAATCTATTTGTCTGTTTAGTCGTTCTGAATCGTCACGCATTCTAAATATAACACTTTGTCTAATGCATGCTTTGAAAAATGCTTCCTTTGAATTTATAGTTTATCATTCCATCCTTTATTCAGAATATTTCTCAAAGAAAAAACCTTAACACTTTTTCTTCAACTTGTGACTTTTAGTATAAAGTGTTGGTTCTTTTTGTCAAGTCTAAAACTTCTTTGTGAAGTCCAAGACTCAATCACATTCTCCCAGTTTACCTTTAACCTGTAGGTATCAAAGTGTTTGAAGTGAATGTCTTATAAATGACACATAGTTTTTGTTTTTCCCATTCTACCAAACTCTTAATTTATACATTAATACAATTCATATTTAGGGTATTTATTGATATAATATGACTCCAACCCAACATCCTTTTTTTCCTATTTGTTATCTAAATTTCTTAAACTTCTGTCTTCTTTTTTCCCAGTGGATCAGTTTACTATTTTCTCAGGATTTCATTTTAATTTATTTATAGAAATAATGTTCTTGGAATTTTCTTTATGATATCTTCAAATATTGTAATATATATAATTGATATCACAGTATATTTCCCCATATCTAATGAGTTACATTTTAATTTGTGCAGCTTGTATACATTTCATTTGCTTTAGTCTCTTCTTTATAAATATAATTATCTTTTGAATACATATTGTTTTTAGTTTCATGCATGAATATCACTTTTTTTCATTGTGAACTTCTAATTCCATTTGTTTTTCATACATTTTTTTTTTCTAAATATCCTTATCTCATCTGTCAAACAACTTGTTCCTGAAGAAAACTGGCTCTCCCTACCTTAGTAGCTCTCTTTGCCTGTAGCTCTTTAGTTAAAAGTGGCACCTTGTGAGCCCATGTCCTTTCCAAGCAGAAGTGTGTTTAATGCAACATCCTGATCATATCCAGAACATACTAGCTGACCGAAGCCTTCCTAGTCTTGTGGCTCTTCCTATCTTTCTTTCATCTCTTCCACAATGTTTTTTGTGTCTTCCATGTAGAAGTTGTGCTATAGATGTTCCCCTTACATATGGGCATTCCAAAGTATACTCATCTCTTCACATCCACCAGCTATGATAATAGCCTCTAGCTGCTACCAAAAAAAATGAATAAAAAAATAAAAAAGAGGTTTCTTAGACGGAGAATGAGAAGGGTGGTCTTTTTTTCTCCTTGAAGATAAAGTTTTACTGTCTAGTCTTGGCTGTCCTGGGACTAATTCTGTAGACCAGAATGGTCTTCAACTCAGATTCACCTGCCTTTCCCACCCAAGTGTTGCGATTAAAAGGCATGAGCTACCACCTTCTGCCAAGTATCACGTTTCTGTGGGTATAAGGGTAAATATCTAGAAAGCAGTTTTATTCTGTACCCATTTATTTAAAAATGTAAGTTCTCCTTTAGGGTCTATGGCCTCTCCAGCAATAGGTTCTTGGCTAGACTTATAACACCAAGCAAAGTTCCTTCTAACTGAATGAGACCTAAATCCAATCACAGAAATGTTGTTTATCCTCATGGTAGTTGTGCCACTATGCATACCTTTAAAAGAACAAATGTATGCAGGTACTATTATATGCAATATATTCAGGACCCCATGGATGCTAGAATAATGGGTTATATATCCTGAAGCTAGAGTTACAGCTAGTTGTAAGCCACCCAGGATGAATTCTACAAATCAATCTCAGGTTTTCTGTAAGAGCAGCAAATGTGATTAGCTGATACAGAATCTCTTCAGCCCCAATTCTGGGCATATCTTTTTGGGCTGGTCATTGCTGTATAGTAGTACACAAGCTTCACAAGCACTTGAGACTATTGATAAATTTCCTTCCATAGTAGCTTACATAGCACCTTCAGGAAGGAGTCTTCCAGATCAGTAAAGGTTTGATATTTCCAAATCCGTGTCTTTCAAGTTTGAGGTGTCTTCAGCAATAGGAACTTACCCTCAAGTTCTGGCAAGCAACCAAGAGCTATGTTACTAGCCAATATTGTTTTGAGGCGACCTCTTGGACCACAGAACCAAAAATGCAAACAGAAAAACAACAAAAAAAGAGAGCTATCTCTTTCCTGGCACTAGACATTTTTATCTGGTATTCTATGCCTTCTGAGGGAGCATTATACTCCTAATTTGAGTAAGTTATATGTATATATTAAACTATATGTATTTATATAATAAACAATAAATATTCACATATTAATCTATATACGTATACATAGTTATAACTATAGTTTAATATATACAAATAGTTTACCAATATTTAATGTGAAGCTTATAAGATAATAGATTTCTTAATGGCTGTTTGAAACACCCTTTGTGGTACATGAAGAGCTCTCTAACAGGCCTGATCACGACAAACCATTGGGTTTGGCCTTTCTCTCTCCCTTGCTCAAACCTATTAGATTTCTTTCCTAAAGCTAGCCTACATGACCAATTCCATTATTAGGCAATTGACTCATTCCTGAGACTGAACACCAAGGTTCAACAATTAAAATTCATTGATTGGGTATACTGTCTAACTTGTCTAAGCAGGACTTACCAACTCATCTTAGCACAGACTCCCCCTTTTCTCATTAAAATCTTACTCCTCCACTAAAACGTTGCTGCTGCTGCTTGCTGACTTTGCCCATCTAGAGGCAGCCACCACCCCTCACTCCTGCTTGCTTGTCCAGCCAAGATAATAAATATCCTTTGAACTGAGAACCTTGTGCCCAGGTACATTCTGTATCAACTCCAATGGGCTGTCCAATCTCTTCAGTATATATCTATTCTTGCATTTCTAACTCCAATATATCCCTCATCTTCCTCCCCAGTTCTCTTCCCTACTGTACCCTAACCGTTCCTTTCTATTTTATATACTCCGTATTTACTTCAGTTTATTCATTTAAAACTACATATTTAGAGCTAGGATCCAAACATAAGAGAGGATTATTTTCTAGGTCGGGGCTACATCATTCAGTGTAATTTTATTTTAGGTCCATCAATTTACCTGCAAATTCCATTATTTTGTTTTCATTTGAAGCTGAATAGAATTCCATTGTGTATATACAGCACATTTTCATCATCCATTCATCATTTGATAGACATCCAGGCTAATTACATTTTCTAGCTGTTGTGAATAGAGCAGCAACTAACGTGGAAGTAGGAGGACTTAGAGTAGGTTGAGCGGATGCCCATGAGGAATGTCTGCTGATTTTCACAGCAGCTGAAATCCCATCCCATCCCGTCCCATCCCAGTTGCATTTGCATCAACAGTAAGTTTCCCCTTTATCCCCTTCAAGAACACTTTGTGTCATTTGTTTTCTGTTCTGCTCTGTGTAAATGTGTGTGTGTGTGTGTGCATGTGATTTTAAAATGTATTTTACGTGAATGAGTGTTGTGCATTCCTGTCTGTATGTTTACTGCATGGGTGCCTGGTGTCCACAGAGGTCTGAAGAGCATCAGACTCCCTAAAGTTGAGGTCACATATGGTTATATCCAGAGCCACCATCCGGGTGCTAGAAACTGAACCTAGCAATAGTAAAAAGTAATAGTAAAAAGTACTCTTAAGCAGTGAGCCATCTCACAAGCCATTCTGATTCGGATAAAATCAAATCTCAAAGTAGCTTTAATTACATTTTCCTTATTGCTAAGGGCACTGAACATTTAAAAAAAGTATTTCTTAGCGGTCCTAATTCTTCTTCTCTCTAATTCTAATTCCTGAGAAAGTTGTGCCTAGGTATGTTTTCTTGATCGTTTTAATTCTTTATATATTCTCGATATTAATCCTCAATCCTCTCTCTATATAAAGTATATTAAGTATATCAAGTATATATTGTATACTAAGTATATATACTAAGAATATATATATATATGTGTATATATATATATATTCAGAGTATATACTTAATCTGAGTATATAGTTATACATATATGTGGGGATTAGTATCCAGAATATACAGGATATACAAGGGTTACATTCCTCTATATAGGAATCTATGTAGGAGAGCGGGCAGAAAGATTGTAAGAGCAAGAGTTAGTGGATTACACTAAAGAGAGGGCATTTTACAGACATAACAAGACTGATACACACCTGACACCATGCATCAGTTCAAACCAGACAAAATCCCAGAGAAGGGGAAACGGACATCTTTATTCAAGAAGCTATTTATAATTGAAATTTTTTTCTGGGAAAGGGAAAACTAATCTAACCAATAGAATATCGGAATATATCAGCAATGCTCCAAGACATACCCTATGCCCAGGAGTAGTCGACAAATATAAAACAGACTGGATTTTTAAGCGTTATTTATTAACGCTTTGTGAATTTCCCAATATGCACCTAATTCCACTCATTTCCCTTCCTTTTCATATCTGCGTTCTGCTCTTGCAACCTACCTCACCCCAGAAAGAAAATTAAAAATTAAAAACCAAAAAGCTCTCATTGTCAAAGCTGTTGTGTGTCACAGTATACCCTATTGTCTGCACATCTTTATTTGCAAATGTTTTTTGCAATGGCGACAGGTCTGGTAGGAGGCCAGTATTGGATCCTCACCAGGACTGCTCTCAATGTCCTGTTGTTGCCCTAGGTCATGGAAATCCAGCAGCTTTGGATCTCCAGGATCTGCCCTTTCAATCTCCCCAGCCATTCACAGATGGGATAGATTTTATTGTGGGCCAGCACAATGCCCTGGGTGGTCAATGCATTGGTTAGCCTGCCTTCTTTCCTGTACCCAACACCACCAGACCGAGCTCTTCAGCATGGGCCCAGTCTAGTTCACTTAAAGCAGCGGTAGCTGGCAAGGGGCAGGGTCAATTCTCCACACTCATGTTGTGGTGGTGGGTTCACCCAGGCCCAGGCCAGGAGGGACGGATCTACTGTCCTTCCCAGATGAGTGGTAAGGCTGTAAGGCACTCGCCTGCAAGGGGCGGGGCCAGCTCTCTTGCAGGTAGTGAGGGGATTGGAGGGAACTGGCATCTTTCTATCACCCAAGCATGGGAGTGGCAGAGCTAGTTCTGCACAGCCCTTGGACATTAACATGGTCCCAGGCCACAGCCATTCCAGAGACTTGGTGTAACTTTGGCTGGAAATATGAGCCACATGATTGACTGAAACCCTTGCTGCTACATGGACAGGGATCTAGACCTGGTCCTCTGTGAGAGCACAGCCAGGACCTCACCATGGCCTCAGGCGGCTGCGTAGGCTACTTATATCAGGCTATTTTTCCTCTCCACACTCAATCACTAATTCTACCTCTCTTCATAGTGCTCAAACTGTTTCTCTTTCTCTCCCATCTCCTACCACATAACAGCACATCTTAGTGGGCCCTGCTGCAGGCACGGCTGCGCAGCAGGGCTTGTGGGATTTTTAATGTGCTTTTCATTATTGTGTAGGATTTTTGTTTTGCTGTTTTGGTTTTGTTTGTTTGGTTTTTTTGGTTTGTTTTTGTTTTTTTTTTGTTTGTGTGTTTGTTTTGTTTTGTTTTTTTTTTAAAGAAGAGAAAGTTGGGTAGGAGGTTTGTAGGATCTGAGCAGACTTGGAGACAAGAAACAGTACAGTTTTGAAAATACTTTAAAAAAGGAAGTATGTTTGTATGTGAAGTGTCAAATCGCATGTGAGGCACTCATAAGAATTAGGACGCTCATTCTTCTTTATACCAAACTGCTTTTCTTTCTGAAATTCCAAGCCTTCCTATATTATAATTTCCATTTTGTTGATGAAACACCAGTGAGCCTTTCTATGAGGATCAGGGTGCTAGTAAAAATTCACCTATTTCCTTTCCCCTCAAATATCTCAGAAATAAGTCAGATGTACCATGCTTCCCAATTCCGTTCATTTTAAAAAGATATCTGGATGTCTGATTTTAGAATTTGCGGTTCACTTTTTTCTTTTATTTTTTTTTAATAGTTGAAATATTTTCAATGCTTTTTCCTGTTCTTGCTAGTGACCAGAGAGAAAACTCTTGCTATGAACTGGTGTTTTTTCCTAAAATAAATAAATAAATAAATAAACAAATAAATAAATTAAAAACTACATCTCTTCTTAGAATGCTTTCAGTATCTTTTTGTTTTAAGTTCTTTCTCATTGACTTAACAGTATGTGTCAGTGTGAATTCTAAGATTTATCTTCCTAAAGACTCACATGGCTTCTGAAGTTGGTAGGGTTGGGTCATGTCTTTAGACAAGTTGCCAAGTTTTGCTTCTCCTTCATCAAATGTGCTCAGTCACTCTGTGCTCTGTGTTGGACCAGGATGACGAACAAGCAAACAGTCCACAACTTATTTCAGTTCTCTTGGATGCTGCTCCTTAAGTTAATTTATTTTCTGAGTGCTCACATAGTATTCATCATCATTCCTTTTACTATTACTTTTTATTTTTATTATAATGATGATAATTATTGTTTACAGTCCAGCTGTTACCTACCTCCCACTACCCCTCCCACAGTTCCTCATCCACTTTCTCCTCCCCTCTGTCTCTGAGAGGATGCTCTCCCACCCCGAAGCTCTCCCTGGAGCCTTAATTCTCTAGAATATTAGACACATCTTCCCTCACTGAGACCAGACCACGCAGTCCTATTCAGTATGTTTCTAATCTTGTTTATTCAACAATATCTTCACATCTTCCATCTTCACGATGAATACTTAAGAAGATGAATTTATGATAAAAACAGGAAAGTTTCAACTCCCAGATTTGCTGACTCCACTACATAATAAGCTCTCCCCACTGCTTAAAGCTCACTGAGAGATAGCACAGTATACCAAAAAGACATGGAGAGCAAAGTCATTCCTGCCAGGCCAGGAAGGGAAAAGAGAGAGAAGGGACAAGAATCCTACAATCAGTCCCCTGAAAGGAACACTTCCAGTGATCTAAAGATAGGCTGCACTTCTTAAAGTTCCCCACAACCTCCCATTAGTGCCACTGTGAGAACAAATTCTTTTACTACATGGATCTTGGGGGGGGGACATTTAAGATTCAAACAGGAGAAATGCTGTTTTATAACTATTTCTTGGCTGGGATTTTCTAATGTTTTATTTGTTTCAAGAGAATACATGATGATTTTAGGAAGCATTTTTATTGTAAAAGCCTTAACATTTTAGCTGTGTAACTTCAACATGTGTGTCAATTTATGTTGTCATCTGTTCCCTGTCTTTTCTCATACACTTTGTCATTAACCTGTAGCTCTTGGTACAATTTATGATTTTTTATTCATTGTTTAATATGTACTTCATATTAAATTAGTATATACATGAGTCTATCTAATCTTAAGGGTGTTTTGTTTTGTTTTGTTTTGTTTTATGACAGCGATTTTACTTTTGAAACTTAGCAAGTGAGCCAGGAAATTATTTACCCAAAATATCTTGCCAATACCACATCTATTCTCCAAAAAACAACACAACAAACTAACTAAATAAATAAAGTTACACTGCCTCATTGTCTGTAAGAAGGAAAGTGTCTGGCTTTACAAATTACGAACATGATATTTTTGCACATTTTAGCTTAAATAAAATACATCCTATAATTTTAATAACACTATCCAATTCTTTTTAACTCTGAAACCTAACTAATTGTCTGACCCAATTTAGGACTGTCAGCTGAGTCAGGCTGGATGTTAGGCAAGTGGCAGAGGCCATCGCGGTGATTCATCTCCATGATCATCTCTTCTGGATATATCAGGTGTACTAAGGATCAGACCATTCTCATTACTATGGTAATATTCTTGGTGTTCAGGAAAGATCCTCAACATGTCACTTGAGATAAGTGCTGGTGTTTGAATCTGCCTTTTATGGATTTATTAAAGACGTGGAAGTATGTGCTGTCTTTTCAACTCCAGCAATACTTTCTAGCATGCATAATTATAGAGACCAAAATGTTGATGTTCCCATAATGTGTGAAACTCTCTCAGTGTCTTGGTGAAGTAAATAAATTCTGGGCTCTTTTAGAAAATGTAATTATGAAGTAGTTCATTCTAAATCCAATTCAATATTCATTTTATCAAAAAGCTTTAGAGGACCTCCCTGGTTAGAGCAAGGAATTCATGATACCCTAAGTTTTGTTAACGTGCTGAGAAGATAAATCAGTGTGTAAAGTGCCTGCTTCTCATGCACAACTCGAGCACCCATGTAAAAATCCAGACTTGGTAGTACACATCAGTAAATCCAGGGCTGGAGAGTAGAGGCAGATGGATCCCAGGAGCTCAATGGCTGGTCAGTCTTGCAAAAGCATCTAACACTCTATTTAGTGAGAGACTCTCAAACATCAGATGGGGAGCAATAGAGGAGGATATCACAACATCGGGTTCTGATCTCCATACATGTCTCATTTGGCAAGCATACAACTCATGTATAAAACACACACACACACACACACACACACACACACACACACACACACACCCTTGCTCTCAAAGTCCAGTATGAGAGTACATGTGTTCCCTTGAACATCATGCCACATTCTTCTTTCTCTAACCTCTTACGTGATCATATCAAACCACCCAAACAATCCTTGTAATTATTTAAAATAGACCTTAGAGGAGTTGTAAGTGTATCATTAATACCTTAAGATAATCTTTGTGTTTATATTAATTATAAATTAAAATGGATGTATCTTCATATTACACTTCCATGCAGAGGTGGAAATGATTATAAATAGCATGCATTCTTGAGCACTGCCTTAAACGTACCACACTACTAATGTGTCATTTGCAAAAACCTATACTAAAATAGCACTTTGAATCTTATATAAAATTTTCAGAAATATGCAGATTGAATATTTTATAATCCTATTTGGAACATAAGGGTATAAGGCTATTAACAAAAATAGGCAAAGGTATTATAAAATAGATATAGATTGGTATTCATCGTGAGTGTAAATACAAAAATACTCACTTCATGCTAGCATGTTAGCTATTGTCCTCATCTCTGTGACAAATTGCCTGAGAAAAGGAAGGGACTGATTAATTTGGTTCACTGTTTCAGTGTATCACAGAAGGAGAGGAATGACTATTATAAGAGAATTATATGTCAAATGCATGTTTACCAGGCAGTGGCCTGGAAGCAGAGAGCTCCGGGCCAAACACAGAGGCAGATATAATTTTAAATGCCCTAACTCTAGGGACCTATCTTAGCCATACTAATCCTCCTAGATTCTCCTGGATCTTCAAAACAGTACTATAAGCTAGAGACTTACCATCAAAAACAGGATCCTATAGAAGACACTTAAAATTTACGTTGTAATTCTTCTGACTCCCAAGGATAATGGTCTTTTTTTGTCATGTGAAAATCATAATCACAGAAATTAAAACACACTTCACAAAAATTCCAAAGTCTCTTCTAAAGGCTAGAACTTATGTTTAGAGCATTTGTAAAATAAATAAGAATGATACATCCTTCCGTCAAACAATGGCATGAAGTAAGTAAGCACCCTCCTACAAAATGGAAAATAGAAGTGAAGCAAAGAAACAACACTGAACCCCAATGCACATACTAAATCCCAGAGCTCCACAATTGTCATCCAGACATCTCACGGTGAAATGTGAACTCCAACAGGCTTCAGTAGCCTTCCATGCTTTGAGCATGTGCTCCACATGTGCAATTACTCTGGAGCCACCAAGAGTTCCACTAAGTACCTGCAACTTTCTGTAGCAGAAAGACCGCGTTCTTAGCATCTCCAACATCCAGAGCGTATATTGAAACCTAGGCTTCGTCATTAAAACTTCATGTCTAGCCCTATTAAGATATCTCTGTGCAGGAGATCGCATCCTGTAGGATTGATCTAACCTTGTAAGAATTTGTCTTGGAGCTTTGCTGCAAAATTATATGACCCAATAACTCTTGAATTCAGCATGTCTGCAAATTCTAAATTCTAATGATATTAAACATCTGTAATGATATCTATAAATGATACTGACTACTACCAAGTACTCAAGATGTAGCTGGATGCCATTAGCCTAGCTGCAATAGCCTATAGAGTGCCTACATTCTCAACAGAAGTATTTTCTCAATGTGTCAGAACATGGTCAACAGAATTATGCGTAGTGAACAATACACTGGAGAACTGTGAGACAGGCTCCAAGAAAAAAGGCAAAGGGTATTTTACCTCAAGTGCATTTTGTTTCATGGATTGCTTCTTGGACATGATTTCATGCCTCCTGTGACAAGCATTTACATTTAATTTATAAGACATATTTACTCTTGTTAGATGTCAGATCATACGTATCTGAAGCTGAACGCAATCTAGTCAATATACCTGAATCTAGATATAGTTTTCTGCATAGCTTTCATGCTTTCCCAGATAGAATCTATAATCTATAGTATGTGCCAGATATTTGTGTTTAAATTGGTCTGTCCAGAGAAAGTCCAGAGCTACTCTGTTAATATTTAGTATGTGCTTACTAATATTTATTCACATGTTTTCCTGAACTCAAAAAGCCTTCCTTGGATCATCATGTTCTTTGTTACATTCATGGAGAGAGGGACCTGAGAGGGAAAGTGGACTGGAGGGGTAGAGCTGGGGGGCGGGGAGGGGAACTTGATCTGGTATTGGGTGAGGGAAAAAGCCTGAAGCCCTGAGGGACAGCAGAAAGAGTGGAAACAGGCAACCTCAGGAAATAGGAGGTTGGGGGGACCCTCCAGAATGCACCAGAGACCTCCTGGGAGGTAAGAGACTCTCAGGAATCAAAGCAAGGGACCTTAGATGAAATGCCTGATAGTAGGGAGGGGGAACTTATAGATCCCACCTCCAGCAGGAAGACAAGGAATCAAGTGAGGGATGGGGTGGCCATCTCACAGTCACATCTCTGACCCATAATTGTTCCTGTCTAAAAGAATTGGAGATGGAAAGGGAGAGGAGCCTGATTAAAAAAAAAAGTCCACCAACAGGCCCAAGTGAGTTCCAGCTCAAGGGGAGGTCCCAAGGCTTCACACTATTACTGAGGCTTAGGAAAGGGTCCTGGACTCTATAACTTAAGGAGAAAATGTGGAAGCAAATAATCCTATAGTACCCTAACATAATTGGTCCAAGTTCCAATGATCAAAATATGGGTTTAGTCACGGCAAATAATTTTCATTCAGAAAGTCCAGTTCCCAAAGAAATTTTAAGATGAGGGCAGGGAGCCATTTGTAATAAAACAACAGTTATTTCTTCCTACACACAATTTAGTGATGAAGCCCTTAGGCATTATAAGAATCCAGAGCATGCCACTCATAGGATGCAGGTGATACAAATGAGCACTGAAAGGCATGCTTTCTTCTTAACATCTGCTAACTGTTTCTAGTACAATCTTTCTGAAACCTAGCCTGCTATCTAACCCATTTGAACTCAGAATTGGTTGGAATTTGTAACTGATTCTTCTTATTTTTCAATTTCCCCATTTTGAAACTCAATAATTTCTTTTTTTGTTGTTTATATTTTTTTGTTTTTTTCTTGTTGTTTTGTTTGTTTGTTTGTTTGTTTGTTTTGAGACAGGGTTTCTCTGTGTAGCTCTGGCTGTCCTGGAACTCACTCTGCAGACCAGGCTGGCCTAGAACTCAGAAATCCGCCTGCCCCTGCCTCCCAAGTGCTGGGATTCAAGGCGTGCGCCACCACTGCCCAGCTTCAATTAAAGTGAGTATCTATAGGTGTACCGCTACTATTAAACCTCTTTCTATCTTCTCACTCTCCTCTAGATACAACAGCAACATTTCTCCCAACATGTTAAAAAAAATCTTCGGCTAACAACTGAATAAGCTGGGTGCTACTTTATGATTTTTAGAAATATTTTTTACTAGTCTTCTTGCTTCATTTGGATATTATTACTGTGAATATTAAAACTTTCTTCTTGATCTTAGAATTTAAAGAAACAACACAATTCTTTTGTTTGAAACATTTAAACAATAGATGGTTCATAAAGTTTTGCATAAGAAGAAAATGGATATAACTAGAGAAAAAAAAATCACCCTGAGTGAGGTATCTCAGACTCAGAAAGACAAAATACACTTATTTTACCCATTGAGTAAATGGCAACCAAGCTACAATCCTTAGACCCAAAGAGGTTAGATAAAGAGAAAGAGTCTTAGGGACAGACATGGATCTGCTCGGGAAGGGGAAATAGAATAGATTGTATTGATAGACTAGGAAGGTGAGGGTGGGAACTGGAAGGATCAGGTGCAGGGGGGTGGCTGGAATGGGGGGGGACGACATATGGTGGTGTGAAAACATAGTAGAGTGTAAAATCCCTGTAATTTATGAGTGTGATCCTAATGAGGACTCCTAGTAATGGGGGATATGAATCTCAGCTGGCCTTCTCTTGTAACCAGGAAAGGCTTCCTGTGGCAGAAGTGAGTTGCATTCAATTAAGTTATTGGCCCATGGAGTGTCATTGAAATCCTCAAACAACCCAGGCTGTTGCTATAACAAATGACTACTCTCTATAAATTGAAAACAGGGTCCCATTGTCAAAGAAAACATCAAAACAACCCACTGGACTTGAGGAAGTTAAACTGGTGCCTACATAGAGCCCTCACCCCCATGTCTTTATCTCTTTGTTGTAGAAAGGTTCTGTACAGACTAACAAAAGAGAAACAAGGATACCAACCTGGACCCAAAACCTCTGACTTATAATCTGTCCTCCTGCCTATAAAATATGCCAGGGCAATGATAGTACAGGACTCATGGTAATAACCAACCAATGTCTGATTGACTTCAGGTCCACTCCAAGATAGAAACCATACCTGACACTGCTTGGGTGACCAAGAATCAGAGAATAGACAGCCCAGAGACATGGAACAAAATAAAACACAAACTACTAATAGAAAAAGAAAATATCAATAAAATGATTCCTAATGATATTCTTCTATACTCACAAATTGGTGGCTGTTTGAGTACTCATCAGACAGCCATCCTCCTGCAGTAGATAGGAACAAATAGAGAGACTCACAACCAGACATTATACAGAATGAGTCTAAATGGGAGTTTTTCATCAAATCCTTCCCCTCAAAGCTCAGGGAATCCCATGGAAGAAGAAGCAGAGAGATTGTAAGGGTCAGAGGTAATGGAGGACACCTCTGAATCAATTAAACAGGCACATACAAGCTCAGAGATAATGAAGCAAGCAAGCACAGGACCTACATGGATCTACACCAGATATTTTGTGTATATATGATAGTCATTAGCTTAGTATTGTTATAGGACTCATGACTATGAGAATGAGTAGGTCTCTGACTCTTTTGCCTGCTCTTGGGATTCTTTTCCTCCTCCTGAGTTTCCTTGTTCAACTTTGAGATGACAGTTTTTGCTTCATCATGTTATATTTTATGTTGTCCTGTTTGGTTGTTATCCCTTAGAAGCCTGTTCTTTTCTAAAGAGAGAAAGAAAGGGAGTGGATGCCGAGGGGAGGGGAGTTGGAGAAGAACTAGGAAGAGTAGAAGGTGGGGAAACTATAGTCAAGATACATTGCATGAGAAAATAATCTATTTTTAATTTTAAAAAGATTTAAATGTTTTGCTTGAAAAAAATGAATTGTACTCTTCAATTATAATCACCAATATCTAAAATCGATGAATTGTAGGCTTTTAATTATAATCACTGATATCTAAATCAATGAATTGTAGGCTTCTATTATGAACACTGATATGTAAATCATGTTCTTTTATTCTATTAATTCAACCCTTTAACACTTCGTTTGATTCTCCTCTAGGAAAACATTATCATATAAAATTCAAGATGACAAGGAGCAGATCATTTGGCTTAAGGATGCAGGGTTATATGTTCAAAAATTTGTGTGCTGTGTCTTCATTAAGGAGTACACACAGAGTCGATATGCCCTGTCGTAGAAAACACAGATATTTATACATAAAAATATAGACTTCATGATCATTGTTTGGAAGAAAGCCAATCCATGAAACAAAATTGTACTCATCTTTTGACTGATGATTTACAATATCTGGACATGTGATTTATAAATCAGGAAACAATACAATTTTATTTAGAAGTAGCTAGGACCATATAAACTTGTTGCATATTCACAGGGAAGCACAATCTTTAGGAGGGACAAGGTGAAACTACCCAGTGATGAGCCTCACCTTTATAGAACAGAGGTAGGACAAATTTCCCCTCTCCTTTCATATGTCAATTCCTCAAATTCATTGTTACATATATGTTATTTTAATTCCTCCTTCATTTTTTATTAGATATTTTCTTTACTTACATTTCACATGATATCTCTTTCCAGATTTCCCTTTTGGAAAAAAAATCCTATTTCCTCCCCTGAGTCCCTGCTCATCAACCCACCCTCTCTTACTTCCTGGCCCTGACATTCCCCTACACTGGGCCACAAAGCCATCACAGGACCAAGGGCCTCTCCTCCCATTGATGATGGACTAGGTTATCCTCTGTTATATATGCAGATGGAACGATGAGTCCCACCATGTGTATTCTGGTTGGTGGGTTTGCAGCCCCACAGGAGGAACAATAATTCCACCTTCTTAAAAGAACCAATGTTTCTCTTAGGTTATTCTCAAAGCACAAGCCACTGCACTTAAAAGCCATTGAAAGTATCAATCTTTAGTCATCTGTCTTTTACTAACTGAAATGAAATCCAGGAGAAAAATTCATTGCACTGAATAACAGTTTACTTCTTCAACTTAAGTTACAATGAGATAATAAAATATGATGAAAGTAAATGCAATTGTGTGAAATAAGATGTTCTAAGAGGTGAGAAATATCCTGTAGGATAAACTCCTCTAAGAATCTCTGAGCTCAGAATATGAATGATGGATTTTTAGAGATTTGCCCATCTAGAACAATGGTGAAAAATGGTGCTATGTTAAAAGGTGTAAAAACATGTTAGCTAAATTTGTCACTGTACGCTGCTGCTGTGCGTGCACCATCTGGCTTTCTTCCCTCTGTTTTCTACTTTGAATTAAATTGGAAAGAGAATGTTTTAAATGTGGCTAAGCTTGACAGACTGCCTCCTCTTATACTGTTTTTACTGAGTTTCTTCCTTATTTAATGGTGAGTAGATATAACTAATTTTGAATACAGAATAAAGGATTTATTCACCTTTAATGTTTGATCTAAAAATGCTTTTATATGGTGGATAAAGATTGCATTTAATAAGTTTTCCCTTAGGTATCAATTATTTTAAATCTAGATTCCACTTATTTCTATAAGAATGTAGTGGTTATTTAGACCACGAGTACCTTTCCAAAGATCAAAGGCCTTCAGAAGCCTGATGTATGAAGTGGAAACTATGTTTTTTCACAATGGTTTCAAGAAGATCTTTTCAAATCAAAGGCAGCAGAGCCCACTACTGGCATAATTGTTGAAACTTTTCTCTAGTCAAGTAATTGGACGTTGCTTGGAGCTAAACTTCTTACGTGATAAAAGCAAAGTCTCAGAGCATAAATAATATGAATTCTAAACAGCTTTCTAAACCTAGAGGTTTGATGCATCAGAGTGTTGTGGTCAGATTCAAGGTCAACACTTGGATGCTCCAGCATAAAATGGCATCTTGAAGATAGATTTTTGGAAATGTGTTATCCCCCTTAGACAGCGATGGACAATCTGGGAAGTAAGTTTACCAAGAAAGGAAAGGCCCATAGAATGCACCACCAAGCAGTGATTCAGGAGATACATGAATATCTCTTAACTACCTTAATCAAATTTTACAAATAGTAAACAATATAAGTTTAACCAATAATAGCTTTTACTTGTTATCATTCCATCAATAAAAGTGGCAGAGGGTCATGCATTACCTTTGTCTTTGTACGTAAGTGACTTAGCTTTTTGTGGCTGAACTACAAATTACTGAAGTCTGGGTATTTAAAGCAACAAGAATTTACCCTCTGATATTTCTAGATGCTACAGGTCTGAGCTTTGGGTGTTGTGCTAAGATCAAGGTGCTAGTAAGACTCTGGTTCCATCTGAGGCCTTGCGGGAAAACTGTTCTTTGTTGCCTCCACTTTCTTTTGGGTTTTCCAATCCCTTGGTTTCTGCTTACACCCTTAAAGCCCTATACTCTCTTTACTTCTGTGGCTAATTTGCCTTCTGTGTTGGAACACAGTCATAGGAATAACTCATGGTGAACATTGCCTTAAAGAAGTATGAGACAGGGTCCAGAAAAAAAGGCAGAAGGCCTTTTACCTCAGGTACATTTTGTTCCGTGGATTGTTTTGGGGAATGATTTCATGCCTCGTATGACAAACATTTACATTCAATTTGTAAGACATGATTTATACTTATTGAATGTCCGAGCATAGCTACAGAACCCACTCACTGAAGGATATGCTGAGTGCTGTCCTCAGTTACTCTGAATCTAGATATGCCATCTGCCTTGCTTTCATGCTTTCCCAAATATAATTTATAGTACATGCCAGGCAATTGTGCTTAAATTCATCTGTCGTGAGAAAGTTCAGGGAAAGGACTGCTTTATTAATGTTTAGTATGTGCTTTCTAAGTCTGTTTACATGTCTTTTCCAATCGTGTTTTTCTGAACTCAAACAACCTTCCTTAGACCACTGGTTCCATCGTTACCTTCATGTTTAAAAGTATACCGAAACTGAAGTCAAGTTGTCTACAGCATTAGACTATAGTCTGCCCAATTCTTTCAGGTCCTCGAATCTCATACACAGATCTGCATAGGTCAGTGAAAGTTGATGCTCCTATTACTGTCTGTAAAATTCCTTTTACGTTCATCTTCTTATATATGAAACTGCATTTATAGCTCCATAAGCCAAAATACCTTCCCCATTTTAAAGTCACAATCATATATGCAAAACCCTTGAGGTCAACAAAGTAACATTCACAGGTTCTAGAGACCTCAGAAAAAATAAGCCATCAAAACTCATAATTATGAGTTCATTTTCCTTTGATTTAGAACTTGAAAGCCACCCATCAAGAATTATTAGGTAGGAGGGGGTGACGCATACTTTTAATACCAGCCCTAGAGAGGCTGAGGCAGATGAACATTATGAGTTGGAGACTAGCCTTATCTAAAGAGTGAGTTTCAGGACATCCAGGAATACACAGTGAAACTATGTCTAAAGAACCCCCCAATTCTCAAAATAATTATCAGAAGTTACACATAGATATGGACAAAAACAAGTGCCAATAATTTGAGGGGCAGAGGGATAGCCATACTCCCTTATTCCAGCATTCACAGCGAAGAAAATAAACTCCCAAGAAAAAAATGAGTGCACAAGAAAACATTAAAAAGTGTAGAAAAATAGCCTTCAAACATTTGTATAGATTCAAATATGAGAGCAAGTGAAAGCTATGTGTCCATAGATTTAGTTCCAGTAATAACTTTAAGAATAAAAAATTCAAGAAACCTTTATAAAGAGATATTAATAAAAATTCAGAATATCAAATAGAATCATCCTTCAGCTTAAGGGTGAAACATAAGAATGCTCAGACCAAACCAAGCACAAACTCCTAAGCACAGACTCAGAAGGAATTACAGAGGTGGCCATACAGAAGGGTGAAAGAGTGATGCTGGATGGGAGCTCCAAGCATGAAGGGAGAAAGTTAAGTCAAGGGATGGAAATGTTATGTGGTTCCTACAAATAAGCATTGAGAGCGTAAGTCAATAAATGTACCGTCTTCTTCGTGGTGCTAAACAAACAAAAACAGAGATGAAATACTTATCAAAAATCTTTAATGTAATAAAAAAAAATCCTTGACATCAATAAAACAAAATGCTTAGGATTTTCTAATGGTGCAGTGTCTCTTAGCCTAAGCTTCCAAGTCTGTGGATGATGGCACAAAGCATTGAAAGAAAACAAACAATGACAAAATGGCAGCAACAAAAGCAAGAGAGGAAAATCTGCCTTCATTTACTAGACAGCTACCAAAGAGGGAAAGGGAATAGACAGAGCAGGAGGGGACAGGGAGGGAAGTGGGATAAGAGAAGGGGGAGAAGAGAAAGAAAGCAGAGAGAGAAAGAGGGAGAATGGAGAGAGAGAGAGGGAGGA
>JADRCD010201248.1:0-19622 GCA_019843815.1 Montemys delectorum
GGGGGGGGGGAACCAAGATAAATACTTCACTGTGTGCCTCACCAAGGCTCAAAGGCTTAGCTGTCCACCTGGGAGGTCGCCATGTTGGTGTCCTGGTGCCTGAGTCATGAGTAGGTTGAGCTTTCGCATTACTCCACAGCCTAACACCCACAGAACATTGCTCCCTGTTCAGTGCCCTTGGGCTACTCTGGAGAGGGCCAACGAGGCACACAAGACAGCACTTGGCTGTGTGAGTAAACTCGCTCTGGAGGCCGCTCATCTAATTGAGAGTACCAGGACTTCAGCTCATGGTATTACTACTAAGGAACAGGAGCAGAGTTGGGGGAAGGGATTACATCATCATTATTTTTGTTACTCACTTATCAGATGATTATTAATTACACTTCAGCGAAAGGCTTGCACTCTTTATGAGCATGAGCTCATCGGCCTGTAAAATGCCCAAAGGAGGTCAAGAACCAGCAGACAGCAATTTGCTCATGAGCAAACTGACTGGAGGCTCAGGAAGCCTGCCATCTTTCTTTCTTTGTCTGGCCACTGGCTGCTTCTCCTTTTTGGTCAGAAGGCAATACACCCTGTGTATTTCTTAAGAGATTGGCCCTAGCTGGGGGGTGATGACGATCTCCTTTAATCTGAGAGGAGGGGGAAGGGGGGAGGGAAGGAGGGAGGGAGGGGAAGAGAGAGAGAAGGAAAAAAGAAAAAAATGGAAGAAAGAGAAAAGAAACATTTATTACCAGGCCCTGTGGTGTAGCCAGCTCATCTTGCAGATAGATATACCCGGGAAGAGAACCCGGGAAGGAGTCCAAGAAGCAGCAGTGGGTAGATGAATTTTATCTTTCTAATTTATTTTGTACTTCATCTGTGTGTGTTCGAGGTGTATATGTATTGTACATGTTCATGTGTGTGCTCCAGTGTATACATGCGTGTGGAAGTCAGAGTTCAATGTGGGTAGTCATTCTTGAGTTGCTAGACACTTTTTTTTCTGAGACAGGCTTTCTCCCTGGAGCTCACCAATTCAACTAAGCCGTTGGCTGGCCAAGCAGCAAGCTCCAGGGCTCTTGCCAGCTCTGTCTCTCCAGGCCGTTTTGATCCCAGGAGCACACTGCCACATGCACTTTTGCATGAATGCTCAGCTGCTGAAGGACCAACTCAGGTCCCCATGCAGGGTTTCAGGGCAAGTGTTGCACCAACCGAGTCATCTCCCCAAACAGGAGAGGTGCATTTTAATGATGTCCCAGGCAGTTGATAGTTGATGTTTCTGACTGGCGAGAGAAACTGTGGAGAGAGGTTTGGGAAAACACAACATCATTTTATTCCCAAAGTCAGAGAGCAGGACCAGAGTTTAGCACGGGCTAAGACAGGAAGAGAGGACAAGGTGACCAAAGGCTTGACTGCTGACAGGGGTGGGGGTGGGGGGGTGTCACAAATCGTCAGACCACTATTGAGGGCAGATTGGAGTTAAGAGATGATGGGTCAGTGGTAGATAGCACTGCCCCTTAACTGAGATTACTTAGTTATGCATACTTCTCTCCTTGTATCTAAACCTAAATACAATGACCCTGTATATAAGATCTTCATGTTGGGACCCTGAGGATGGACTCGGTGGAAGAGGCACTGGACTCTCTGTGCTCATCTTCCTGATGTGGCCACATTGGATTCATCTCTCTTTGCTGTGTTTTCACCATTGCTTGTCTTTTTTATTGGTCTTTTGAGCACAGTGTCCAGGACTGGCTTGTTAGGACTGTTGGGCCCGGAGCTTAGACTCTAAAAGCTCAATGGTGAACAAGATGTGCCATCCCACAGTGACCAGACCACCTTAGGAGGTTAATAAAAACTGACTGGCATGGAAAAGGAGAAGAGCAGAAACCTGAGGCAATAAGTGTCTTATCTCAAGAGAAATCAGAGTCCTTAGTGGAAAGGGCTGCTGGATAAAAGGCTCCTGAGAGAGGTAAACAGGAAAAGCCCCTGTTAGTTGTCCTGTGCTGGTGAGTCAGTGGGTCAAAGTCCTGGCCCTTTGTTCTATCCAGGTCTGGGCTTTGCTGTAGAAAGTTAGGGGTTACCTACCCTCTTCCACCATCCTTACTCAGTGAGGTCATAGCAATCTAATCTTAGAGAGACAAAGCCGGGTCTCTGCAGCTCTGGAGTTAATAAGCACCAGGCTAATCACTAAGGACAATGATTGGAACACTCAGGAATCCAACCAGCACGGTGATCAAAAGGGACAAGGATAAACTCGGTTTTTTCCCCCAACACCATTGTGAGCAGCCCAAAGCACCTCTTGTTGGAATTTAACCCAGTGAAATCAGCGTTATTTCCATTCATGTCTTTATGGATTCAACCAGACCACAGCAACACGTGAGCAGCCTGACCTCTACCTAACTACTGATAGCAAGCTCCAGGCATGCCATTCACTGCAAAGTCTGTAGAGGCAAGACTCAGGCAAAGGCACACTGATGTGCTTCTTACTGGTTAAGAGAGGCTCACACTCTCCCCCAAATTATGTGATTCAACATTGAAATGGCTGCGCTTTAAAGAAAAAAAAATTGCTTATGGAAACTACTAACTTTTCTAATCAATGGCATGTGTGCATTAACAGGAATAGTCACAAAAAAAGAAAGATGAAGATTTCATGCAGAAATTTCACAAATTAATGCATGGATGGTCCTCCGTGCATATAAGCATAATAAGTTATAGGCTTGCATGAATACCTTCACTTACAGCTGTTTGAACGATTTAAAAACATTAACAATATAAATTTGAATCAAATGTTTGTAGAAATCCATGTGCCCAAAATAGATGGAGTTTGGATTTGGAACGGAGGAGAACAAGGAGAGAGAAATCGATGACAAGAAGATGTGAGGTCATAGAGGACTTTACATATAACATTAGAAAGCTTGAACTAGGATTTGGGACCCAGAAGCAAAGGTGACATAATTTGGTTTGCATCTTAGAGCGATCAGCTGCAGTGAGGATGATGGATTGGGGTGGGACAAAGGGGAGGATGAGGAGGTGCGAAGACACTCTAGATGAGAGATGATGTAGCCAGAACTGAAGCCACAGCTCTGTGACAGGAAAGCAGAAGGGTGAAAGCCAAGAGCTATTAGAGAGGCAGAGAGGACAGGATGAGGCTATTGATTGGATGGAGTAGAGGGACTGAGGACAAAGGAAATGTGACATGGGGAACAGTGAAATAGATGAAGTTTCCCTTACCAGGGTAGGAAACAGATGCTGACCTAACACACCCTGAGTCTAAGAAGAATCCTTGCAAAGAAGTTCAAGTCAAAAACCATGTTAACAGAGTACAGAACACAGAAACGGGTAAGCATCGGTAGAGTGTAGAGAGCCATCCGAACCGTGCCCTAAAGATGGTGACGGTTGGCCGAGAGCTCTGAGATAAACAACACCTGATTTGGCTTGTAGGTTGTGCTTCTCAGTGGCATGATCTTCCCTGGCCTATGGGGAGATGACACGTGGCATGAGTTCATGGGCTCCTACTAGGATATAAGCTGTGCCCGAGTAGGGATCTCGGGCTCACCTCCACACAATGCTGCATGTAAAGTATCCTGAGTAAACCAATAAGAGAAGGAACCGGTTGTGTCGTGTCTTAATTCCTGTTAGTCGGGGTTGGCGCGCCACAGTAGAGGTGGCTCGAACCTTTAATTCCAGCACTTGGGAGGCAGAGGCAGGCAGATCTCTGGAAGTCCAAGGCCAACCTCGTCTACAGAACTAGTTCCAGGGCAGCCAGGACTTGTAACACAGAAATCCTGTCTAGGGACAGGGGTTGGGGAGGAGGAGGAGGAAGAAGAAGAAGAGAAGGGAAGGGAGGGAGGGAGGGAAGAAGGGAGGGAAGAAGGAGAGATAAGCAACAGGCCTGTCCTTCCTGGAGCTTACAGCACTGTCAACAAAGCCCAACTGCAAACAGGGCAGTCAGTGCTGTAAGAAAAGCATGTAGCTTTGGAAAATAAGAGGATATGTCTGATAACAGTCTACACTTCTCAGAGAATAAATGACTCTTTGGGAGTTACTGGCTTGGAGAAGCTCGAAAGAGAAAAAGGCCATTTAAATATGGAATAACATGAGCTGATAGGGAGGGCAGGTGAGGGATTTGACAGGAGGTTAAGGGATAGAGAGACCCAGGCAGATCAGGGGACTCCAAGAGACATTAATGCAGAATTATTCCATGATCCTGAAAGCCAGGGAGAGGCTTTGACAAGGAGAAGTGTGAGATCATGGGAACCTACAGCCAATGTTTGCCTCCTTCACTTCTTATGACAGGGACTCTGACCTCGGGGGCTGCTAGGAAAGTTCGATCATCCATTCCATTGTCCATCTCTTCCAGGTGAATGTCACTATGAATACAAAGGAAAATACCAGCGGCTGCTGCAGACCACAGCACTGAGGCCATGTCGGGGATGTCAGTCCGAGTCCCCAAGGCTGCTCTTCCAACTTATTTTGGAATCTCTGGTTCATGGTTTGGGTGTATATTAATTGGCAGAAATGACAAAAGTAGCTACGACTCCATCTTTACTTAGGAGTTTGTGCAGGGATTTTTGAGAACTCTTGTTTATCATTTGGGTTTGTGTCTCATTCCTATAGCTTTGGGGGTGGGGGTGGGGCAGGGGAGATGCTCCTGGTGTAATGATGTGAAGTTCTGCAGGCCCATGTTGAACACATTAGGCATGCCAGGGGTTTGGTCATCATGATGCAAGCACTGAACTTTCTTTTCTGCCAGGAAAAGGCAAGTTAAGCTTTGATAAATGTGAATATAGACAAAGGGGCAAAACCTTATTCAGCGCAGGTTGTTATTAGTGCCCTCTTGAGTCTAACCACTGCCAATGGCAAAAACATGAGATGTGGGTCTACAAAGACTAAGATTTTCCAAATCAAAGACTTTCTTTGGGCCTCTCAGGTGGTTTATTTTCGGTCTGACTACATCAGACTCTGTCTTACCTGGTGCATATATGCATAGTTAGTTTTCTCAGACTATGTCCTTTCTGGTACATATATGCATGGTTAGCTTTTCTGCATGGGACTATGTCTTTTTGTGTGTGTGTGTGTGTGTATATATATATATATACACACACACACACAAACACACATGGTTAGTTTTCTCCATCAGACTATGTCCTACCTGGTACATATATACATGTCTAGTTTTCACATAGACACAGATGCATGCTGTATATTAGAGGAAAAAAGCAGAGAACCATTTGCAGTGTCATGTTCTAGAACGTTATTTAAACGTGCTCTCAGCATTTGAGGCAACAAAAAGTCCCACTCTGTTTACAGTCTTCCCTGAAATATCCAGAAGTTTCCATGGGTCCTTAAGCAATCCAAAGTGAATAGACTCAGCAAAATGTGCACACATCAGAGATCGTTTAGAAGAGACTGGAGACTGTCATCATCAAGCACACCAATTATTAAGACCACTGGCATGGAGAAGATGATGAGCAGAGTCTCTTTCTAGTGAAGCAAAGTTGGCTGGAGCAAACACAGGATGATTGGAAAGGGCCTGAGATAGTTTAACAGGTAAAGGCACTTGGCTGATGATATGAGTTCAACCCCCAACTCCCGCATGGTAGAAGAAGAGAATCAACTTTTGAAAGCTGTCTTATGACCTCCACATTTCTGTCATTGCTTGAGTATGCATGTACATGCGTGCACATGCGCACGCTCGCACACATACACACACACACACACACACTCACACACACAAGGAGAGACATTTTCTCTCACTAAATAAATGCACATAATTTATAATTTAATGTGGAATTGAAAAGAGATCATAAGCACCAAGGCTGCATTAGACAATCAATAAGCCAGTCAATAAAGATTTTGCTTTTGTGTTATTTTAAATGAGAACCGTCCCTTCCTGGTAATCGAACAGTTAGTGACATTGTTTAGGGAGTGTTTTAGTTACTTTTCCATTGCTGGGAAGAGACACAGTGACTAATGCAACTTACAGAATGAAACTGTCCCGCAGTTTCACAAACCGGGTTCTCTCTCGACCAAAGGGAGAAGAAAGACCTGAAATACAAGAGTTCGAGAACAAAAGGACGTGAAGCCAAGTTGCATCCCAATCAAGGCTTCGAACTTTACTTTTTGGGGTTCAGTATTTATAAGTACACGGGGATCTCTAGGTTACAGTGACATTTACATAACATAAACAATTCGGGAGGAGTCAGGATGTCCCGCAGGTCTCAGCTCCAGGGAGAGGTTGGAGGTGCGGCCCACGGTGGGGGAGGAGGTCAGTAGCAGATGTCTTCAGCTAGTAGACTGCCAGTCAGCAGGTGCACCTTTCTCTGGAATCCTGGGAAGTGGAACTCAGAGCAGTGAGCCTTTGTCTTGGCACAGCAGGCATGAGCTGAGTCTCCTGTTCCAAGTTCCGATGTCTCCAGACAGATGTCTTGGAGTTGAGGCAGGAAGGGAGGGACCCAACAACAGAAGAATGAGTTTATTGGGCTTACAGTTTCAGATAAGCCCATAGTTGTCATGGTGAAGAACACGGATGGCAGCAGTCAGGCAAGAGTGGTGCAGGAGCAGTAGCTGAGAGCTTACATGTTGAGACAACAGCCACAAATCAGAAACAGAGCTATCTAGGAATAGATACTTAGACACTCTTCCTCCAATAAGGCCACACCTCCTAATCCTTCCAAAACAGTTCCACCAACTAGGGACCAGGCATTCAAATGTATGGGAAGCCATGGAGCCCTTAGACCATGGAGCCTGGTTGGAGGAAGTACAACGGTGGTGTCCGGCTTTGAGATTATACCCTCCCTCCACTTCCGGTCCCCTCACTGATTTGCTTCTGCAGTGGGAGGTGTGATCTCTCTGCTTCCCGCTCTGGCTGCCTGCTGCCATAGACTCCCCCTCTGGAAGTGTAAACCAAGACAAACTCCTCCGTAACTCTCTTTCACTGGTGGCATTTTCTCACAGCAGTAAAAACTAACTAATACAACCTTCAACAAGCTAGAAATTATGATCTTAACATGCAGTCCTCCTGTTATGGAGGACTAAAAATCTATTTTTAATTGTTCTGTAGCTCCAAATTGCTAGGAACACAGACCAATGTTTGTGGATGAAGGCTTGCGCCTTAAATAAAACATTTAGACCAGCTAAACTCCTACAGTCTTATGGCCAAAGTTAGCTTAGATCTAATCATCTAGCAAGGCGAAACACTAAAGATCACACGCTGTACTTGGGTTGTGTTCTTTTTACTCAAGTTAGTAATTAATGGACCCATGGCGGCAGCTACTTGAAACACTTGCACAGTTCTAGGAAGTAAATAACAGCTGAAGGATCCATTCTAAAATTTAAGTAGGACCCAGATGCCTGGACTGCTTCGCCTGGCGGCATGATTTGATTCTACACTTCATAGGTGTTTTATTAATCCATAAACTTGAGAAGTCTGTCATTTAAATTGTCTCTGAGCCGATGTTTATTTCTTTTTAATCTTATAGTACTAAGGATTTTTGAGATGTAACTCCAAGAATTTCTTTCAAAGATTTTGTTAATTACAAAATAAATGGTTTTTTTTAAGTGCCAGCAAACAGATAAGTTAGAAGTTATTTGATGTAATACTTTCCTTTATATTATGCTCCTTTCATTATTAACAGTTTAATATATAATCATTTATGATACATCTCTAATATGTATGTAATATATCTACATATGTATGCACTTACATTTATACTTTATATAAGTGTTATATAGTACATAGTTTGGAAGGAATATATATGAGAAATCATGTGAAATCAGAGGGATAGGATTTGATGGTTGTAGATTAGCAAATATATCTTTGAGCTACTTCCTTATATGTATAGAGATTATTTTTTTTTCCTGTAGGAATTTTTTTAAGTTATCTACTTTCCATTGCCTTTTAACTTTGAAAGAGGGTCTCATGAATTTGCAGAGACTACTCTTAAACTCACTCTGTAGCCCAGGCTGCTCCTAAATTTGTGATCTTCCTGCATCGGCTTTTCAAGGGGTAAGGATTACAGACCTGTGACACAAGGCCCCAAAAAATTTTAAGACTTTTAATTTTGAAATCATTGTAGATTATATGAAAAGTACAAAAAAAAAAAAAAAAAAAAAAAAAAAGAGGTAAGGGCAGGGGTCCCCTTCTCCCACATGCTGCTTAACTATAGCACCACACCAAAACCAGGAAACACATTGAACCAAAAGAGAAGACCTGAGAGTGACAGGTGCCACCCCTCCTTGTTTGTAGATTATGCTGCGCACTCACCAGTTGATCTGTGCGAGTTGCCCTCACAAGTTGTGTGCTGACTGGATGAGGCAAGCTATGAATCTTCATTTAGACGTTTGCTCCTGGAAAGCATGAGTCAAAGAAAAAGTATTTATGTTATTCTTAGCTACAGAATGTTCCTGGAAACCTCATAAAAGTACACAGATTCTATAAAGATAAGGTGTATAGGGGCAGCTGGGAGACCAGGTACCTAGACATTCACACTCAGTCTCAGATTCCACCCAGGAAGAAAGACTGAGGCAAGTCCCTCCTAAAGTTTTAGCTAACCAAGGCACCAGAAAACACCCACTGCTTGGTATTTATTCTGGATCATCCTGGGATGCCCTGCAAGGTTCAGCTAAGGCTACTTTTATCTTACTTTGTATTACTTTTTAGGACAATATTATTATATCCTATGTTTCAATTCTACTGACCTTAGGTCAGCCTGTGAAAGAAAGCAGACTATTAAATACCCAGTTCATTTACATTTTGAGGGACAAGGTGATAACTGACAACTACTGTTACTTTGAATGTGCAATGCTTGGCTGGTACGTTCGCATTAGTTACCTGGTCTGCTTCGTCATTTGAACTTTTGTGGACTAAGCCAAAAACCAAACCAAACCAAAACAAACCAAAACAAAACAAAAAAACAAAACCAAACCAAAACAAAACCAAACCAAAACAAAACAAAACAAAAAAACAAAACCAAAACAAAACCAAAACAAAAACCCGTTGCATGGGTCTGTGCCCAGGACTTGACATTTATCTGTTCTATGGATGAACCACCTACCCATGGACTGTATGGGATTATCAGGTTTACTTCGATTATTATGTTTACTTGCTTTATCTTTCTTGAGTACCAAGATCACATTATGTAATTAAAATAATTTATAGAACACCTGGCTCCACTCCTTTTGATAGTAACATTTCAACAATGACACAATACAACACTGATGTCGATGACACAATGCAACTCTGATGTCCGATCACTATGTAGACCTGGCTGGCCTTGAACTCATAGAGATCTACCTGCTTCTGCCCCCTCGGTGCTGGAGTTAGAAGTGTGTTCAACCATGCTCAGATGACTGGGATGTGACCCTGTGGGAGGCTATGCGAGTGGAGGGAAGAGGGTGCATGCCACAGCTTTGTGCCTTCCTTCAAGTTGGCTATGAACCTAACGTTCCCTCTTAAGACCCTCTGAACTATGGGCTGATGAGATGTCTCAGCGGTTAAGAGCACTGACTGCTCTTCCAAAGGTCCTGAGTTCAAATTCCAGCATCTACATGGTGGCTCACAACCATCTGTAATGAGATCTGACACCCTCTTCTGGTGTGTCTGAAGACAGCTACAGTGAATTACTCCGGAGTGAGCAGGGTGGAGGCGAGTGGAGTGGGATCGAGCGGGCTGGAGCGAGCAGGACCGGCAGAGGTCCTGAGTTCAATTCCCAGCAGCCACACACATTATAGCTCATGGCCATCTGTACAGCTATAAATAAAATAAATCTTAAAAAAAAAATTCATTTATTTTACTTACTGTGTCTGGGTGTTTTGCCTGCAGGTATGCCTGTGCATCTGTGTGTGCCTGGTGTCCAGGGAAGCCAAGAGTGAGCCTTTATGTGGATGTTGTGAATCAAACCTGAGTCCTCTGGAGGAGCTGCCAGTGCTCTTTACCACGGAGCTCTTTCCAGCCCCATTCCTTAATTATCTAGATGGTAAGTAACTGGGTTTAAATGAAGTCTCCGAGTTCACTTTTGGGCTTTAGAACACTTGTCAAAAATTTTATATTTCCCATTATGGACTGCTGAAATTTGCGATGGATTCAGTCGGCAGACAAGCTTGGCTAAGCGAGATCCTAAGGACTGGCAAATGAAGCAGGGTTACAGAACATACAGCAGAATTCCACTGGCCACTTGGATGAGCGCTGTGGAGACAAATTGTAAAACAGTTCATCCTCTACAGTCAGCAGTCAGCGGTCCTCTAATCCCTGCACCGAGCCCAGCATTGTGCTCTGCAAATCTCACCTATTCACTTGCTCAACACTCATCTCTCCCCTATAAAGTGGGTTCTACTCTCACACTTACAATGACTATCATACTCTATCATACTTACTGAGGCATGCAGCTGGTACATTGCTTGACCCCTTCCACACAGCTAATAAGTTTTAGAACTAAAATTCAATCTTAGATCTAACATTCAAGCTCTTCCAGGTCACCAAGTGATTGTAAGCTAAGTTTCTTCTGGAAAACAGCAGAGGTGGCACGGGGACAAGGGTACAGGCCTGTCTCCTTAAGGTCTTCACCCATCTTGTTTAACGATATTCTTATATTCACTGTATCTCCTTATATTTCATTTATGTTCCTTATAAGCGCAGTCTTCCATCTCTAAAAGCATTTTTTTTTTTTTCTGATCTCTTATCACATCAAAGAAGGGAATCTTGTCAGGTTGTTAGATTTGCCTTTTTCATGATGACTGTTCTAGATTAAAGCCAAAGTATAGTTCGAGGCTAGCCTGGTCTACAGAGTGAGTTCCAGGACAGCTAGGGCTACACAGGGAAACCCTGTCTCAAAAAAAACAAAAACAAAAAAAAAAAACAAAAAAAAAAAACAAACAAAAAAAAAGCCAAAATATAATGAATAGCACTTACAGCCTGGGGTCTGTGCAGGAGGGCTCTGGGACCAACTGGCCTGCCTCCGGAGAGTTCTAGAGCCTGGCATATGTGTTCTCCATGATTTCTTGAGTAACACAGGCTTGGGGCCCCAGCTAGTCATCAGAGGTATCAGAAGGGGGCTGTTATCAATGGGGGGAGGCATTTTGGCAACACAGAACCATAATGTCAAATTAAAGGCTGCCTTTGCCCTGTGGTTTCATTTCCAGGAATCTAATCTAAAGATAGACTTAGATATGTGTATGGAAACTTAGACATCTGTAATACTGGGGGTGGAGGGCAAACCATTTAATAGATGAACAACATGTCAATCAATTATAATATACCCATAAAATGGGTACATTAACAACTTCATGTTGTACAAAAATATTTAATGACATAGAGAAATGCCCTTTATTCAGTTACCAGGTCTCTCGGATTTCTTTTCTCTAGATTCCATATCCCTGAGTTTTCATTGGACTTGCAGGGTTCATTTGATTGGTTGGTTGGTTGGTTGGTTTTGAATGAGCTTATTTTTTTCTACAGTTACAGAGTTTCTTGCTTCTTAGATTTTGCTAATGCCTTCCCATGATTCTTTGAATAAATTGCTTTGTGGTTCCTATTTCCTTGGCCTGATATTTGCTTTGTACAAAACTACTTTGTATATTGTTAAGCATCCAGTTTGTGTGCCCCCGAATGCTTGTGTGGAAGTTGCAACCTCTCCTACCTCAGAACGTGACTGTATTTGGAAGAAAGGCCCTGAAAGAGCTCATTTAGTTAAAATGGGGACATTAATGGAGGAACCACAGCCAACACGACTTTGTCCTTATAAAAAGAGGTTAGGATGAAGGTGCAGAGTAAAGACTATGTGGAGGAACAGACTGTCCTTGGTAAGCCTATAGAAACCAAGTTTTTGAGAATATAGAAACCTTGACCTTGGACTTGAAGCCTCCAAATTGAGAGAAAATAAGTTCCTGTTGTTTAAGCCACTTAGCACCTGGTATTCTGTTACCATGGCCTAATAAAGCACTTAACCCATATTTGTGTACTGAATTCTTTAGTAGCAAAAGAGCTGTTACTCATAATGTTTTTAAAACAACACTATATATTACTGATGGCTACATTTTGGCCCTTATTATACGCAGGACACCATCCTAAATGCCTTACATGTATTGTATTATCACATCCTTATGCCAGCCCTTCCAGGTAGATCTTACTGCTGCTACTCTAGATAATGAGACTAATTCTCAGAGCTCAGTCCTGATCACAGAACACACAGCTAGCGAGGGTTGGAGCTTAGGCTCAAAAGTAGCTTTTGGATCATCCATAGGATTATCGGGCAGTTGGATGACATCAACTCCCAGTGGAAATCATTCAGAATCTCCAAGCCCAGAAGCATGCAGACAAAGGAAAGAGTGCTCTCCCAGAGAGGAAATGAGAAATATTTTTTTCAGGTACTGTGATTCTGAAGTCAGGAGCCTGGTTCTGAGCATTCACTCTGCAACTGCAAGTTGCTCTCCCAGGGCCACAGCAAGGTTCCCTGGGTCCTTTAAAGAACTCCCTCTAGGGGGTTGGTCCGGTGCTGCTATGGATTCAAATGCTAAATACTGTGGTCCCAGACCTGGTGGCTCCAAGGCAAGCAGATCCTCACTGCACTACCAGCTTTTGTTGTGTAAACCTTGCTCTGATTGGTTAATAAAGATGCCTACAGCCTACAGCTGGGCTGAAGAGAGGTAGGCAGAGCTTCAGGTCACAGGCTTAGGATCTCAGGCAAGGACCACCAGGGGGGGGGGGGGGGGGGGGGGAAGAAAAGACCTGGAGAGAGGAGGCAGCTGCCACGTGGTAGGTGGCTTGTATGCACAGGGCAATGAAGGTTGGCCTTTTGGAGTAGGAGAGGCCCAAGCAGATCGAGGCAAGTGATATCTCAGGGTTATTGACAGGGAAGTAGACAGAGAGGGTTGATGCTGGCCCAGCTCTAGCGCTTTAAGGCTTATTATAAACAGTAAAGGCTTTTGTGTCCTCTATTTGGGAACGATAAATAATATTTAACGCAACTGCCATGCTATTAGCTATCCCCGTGACAGTACTGGACAGTATTTACAGTTAGTTCATTGATTTTCATTTGCTTTGGATCAGATTTCCTTTTCAGTTCAGAAATTAAGAAGCAGTGTTAAGCAGAATTAAGAAGGGTTAACACAGGGCTGGGGCTACAAAAACAGACTCTGGAGTAATCACCCTGGACTATATTGACTGTCCTGTCTCTCTCACTAGGCAGCTTTAGTGAGGACCTTCTTTCCTGAGGGTTTCCTTGTCTTTAAAGATTTATTTTAAATTCTGTGTATGTGGTCGGGATGGGGGTGGAGGCAGTGTGTATACATGTGCATGCAGGTACCTGTAAAATCCAGAAGAGGGTGCCAGATCCCCTGGGGCTGTAGTTTGAGGCAACTGTGAGCCATCTCACCTGGGTGCTGGGAACGAGCTCAGGGCTCGAGGCAAAAGAAGCTCCCACTCTTATCTACTGAGCCATCTCTCCAGCCCCTTCCTTGTCTTTAAAATGGAGTTAACTGCAGGTGACTTCGATGACTAAGTAAAGGGATGCATATAAACTATTCTGCATGGGCCTAGATTCAGTGAGGTAGTTTCAAAATGTCAACTCCAACAGAAAATACAAGGACAGTAGAGAGAAGAAATGGATGGTGGTATGCCTCGTGTGTGTGCAGAGAATAGCGACCACTATGGGAAAACAGGTCAAGCTACTCTAAGTGGCTTTATAACTGGCAGCATTTGACCAGAAAGTTCCAGAGACTCACGTCTTTCTCATCCTGACCCCAGATCACATTGACTGGTTTTTCCAGTGACGTCTTAACAGCCTTATCATTTGATCAGCTCTGGACAAATGGCTTTGACTTTGGAAGTTTATAGTCTGGGTGTAGTTACTAAATGCCAATGGACCTATGAAAGACAGCCTAGAGCAAGTTTCCTCCCGGAAAGTTCTAGACACTACCTCCAGTCAGCAATGAGAAATCTCAGCCCCTAGAGAGCATGTTAAACTTTACCTTATTATGTCCATCTTTGCTGGGGTTAACTACAGCACCTCCCCCTGGCAAAGGGCAGTGTTTTGGGGACAGGCCCGCTGTGCGGATGTCATCATGATAATCACACCCTGCTGGCTTCAGGAGGGCTTAGTCTCAGATCTCCCAGAGAACATCAGTGCCACGGGCTGCTTCTCGCCTTTCTTGCCTCCCTGCTTGCTGGATCAGTCAAACTTTATCAACATCAACATGGTTTTCTCTTCTGCCGTCTTCCGGGTGGGCTTCATGATCGGCAGAGGAAGAATAAAGCTGGGCTGACGATCACACAGTCTTGTCATAAGAATGCTGCGTCAAGCAAGGGCCTGGGGCAGCTCCATAATGCCTTGCTATAGGCCTGTGGGTGACCACGTGGGTATCAGGGAGATGTTCTGGGATCCTGAGGCCCTCGCTCTGCTCTGTGGGGCAGGATGAAGGCTGATACAGCTTCCTTTTTTTTTTTCTTTCTTCTCTGCTTTTTTTTTTGTTTTATTTATTAGTATATATTAATTATACATGATAGATTCCATTATGACATTTTCACACATGTATATAATGCTGTTTTATTTTTCCCCTGCCTTTTATCCAGAAGAACTTGAAACTGGATGTTTCCAAACTGTGTTGTTTGATCTGATCCCCTCAAATGCCATCAAACGAAAGCAACCCTGCTTAGCTTTGGGGTTCACAGCCTGGGGATACAAGACAGATCTAGGAAGGCTCTCTTCCATGAATCATTTTATTTCCTCTTTTTTTTTCTTCTACTTTTTAACCTACCTAGAGAAAGTAACTCATTTATTTTAGGATAGGTGTGTCTGAGAGTTGTCTTCTGAGTAAGACGTCAAGGAAAGCGTGGCATTCATAAAAAGATAATAAATAATAGCTTAGTCTATGAAAATAATTTGCAAGAAATTTATTTGCAAGAAATTTATATTATATTACATGTTTTATTTTACCAAATATGCCCTACCCAGCTTTTTTTTTAAAAAAAATGAAATGATGGACAAAGTATTCAGGGTTTGACATTTGAATCGCATCTGTCAACAGCAGTGTGTCAGATGGACCAGACTTGTGTCCAAAATCCCTAAGTGCATGGTATTAATTGCCTAGAAAAATAGAATAAATTCTGCATTCCCCGACTTTGGAAGCTGAGTTGAAAAAGTGAGGTGTAACTTGGCCAGTTCAGACAGACCTAGAACAGAGAAACTAAAAATTTGTAGGTCCCAACCGCTAGCCTAACCATGGAAAGCTGGCTTAATGAACAAATAAAGGGCTCTGGGAACATGGACTGGGTCCACATTTCACTTTTTCTTAGTCTATGTGGGCTTTTGTCACTGTTCTCAGTCTGTAATTAAGATCAAATTTATGATAAAAAGTTAAAAATTATACAAGTTCATGGAGAATCATACGACACATGGGGAATCATGTGACATCATGTAATGTCCAAATCATGGTGAGTATATTTATGACTTCAAACATTTATCGCCGGCTTATGGTGAAACCATAGGTATGAAACTGCTAAGACCCTCCAGCTACTGTGTACCCACAGACACACTGATATGCATAGCTACTCACACTCCAAACTCCTTTCACAAGCTCTATAGAAGCCAAGTGTGAACAAAAGTTCCAGGCATGGGTGGTGGGAGGTAGACCAACTTCGTGTTAAAGATTCTCCAAGGTTGACTGACTAACTAGAACATGGTAAGCATGGAGAGTTGGAATGTTACACATCCAGATCCAAATTATCTTTAATAGCCACTTACCATTCTGACCCAACACTCCTGTGACCAGCACATGACTCCTTCTGGCAGGTATTTACAGACTTCCATCAACACATAAGCTAAGGGTGTGATCAGATAATGCCGGAAGGTTGCATCCACAGTCCCACTGCTCAGCTATTACCCACCTGCCATGTTTCTACCAATGGAGTTGAAAACGCCTTGGTTTTATTGTGCTATCTAATTATAAAATTTCATGAAACTACTACTACATTGGAACATGGGATTTGAGGCACCCCGAATCTGAGTTCCTGGACTATGACCACTCATATTTAGCTCCAGAGTAAATTTTCTCTTATCCCCTTTGAAGTGAGAGCTGTGCTTGGTGACAGCACAGGTTTGAGATCCTAGACCCTTGCTTTAGTATAACAGCACCAGGACTTGCAGATCACTCCTCCTCCAACTCCCAGAAATGCCAGGTGGAGGAAGAATCTCCCAGCCAAGCAAGTCAGAGGTATAGAAGTCCAGGCCTGAGCCTTTAAATGCAGTACCAGGCCTCCAAGATAAGACCTCAGTGCTTCAAAAGCTTAGCTACTAGTTACTGGACAGATTTCTCTACATCATTTCCACCTGTGTAGAGTGGGTTGGTGGGATCGATGTTGTGTGTCCCATTCTAGAACAAAAACAAACAAAACATAAATAACATGGTGAGTTACCAAAAGTTTCAGAGACTTGGTTATAGGCACAAAATATATTATGGAACAGTTGGCCGGCACCAGAAACCAAACTTCCCATTCCTGGTTTCTAAAACATTCTTTTTGACAGTGTAGACACTTTCTAAATTGTTTTATAGCACGAATCACAAAAGAGGCACTTCTTGCTTGAGGACTCAAATTTCCGTAAGTTTTAATTACTTCAACAAAAACAATGGATTACTGTTTTGCCTCTAGAATGATATTGTTTAACTTTCAGAAATTTTAGAATTGGAGATGTCAGTTTAGGGGCTGGATTTCCCTTAAATATGCTTTCATTTGCCAACCTCAGCTCCCAATAATTCTCTTCTAATTTTAATCAACCTCTTTATACAGCCTCATCCAGTGAGGTCTTCTAGCTATAGGGCATTGGGCTGAGGAGTAAGAGCCACCCACATACTTGGCAGAAAGTAGACAAGCCCAGAGGCTCATAGGCAGCCCCTTCTTGTGAGGCAGTAGCTGGAAACAGCTTTCCCATGGCCCATGTCTCACTCCCTGGTATTGAATTGGTAGGATTGTTACAAACACAAAAGAGTAAAGCAAAATTAAACCCAAGGTTAACTTTAGTAACTGGGAATCCTGAATGACATAGGAAATGAAAAACATTGGTCTCTCAAGCCCAGTGAATCCCCCTCCTGATAGAGCATGGGTGCCAGAAATGGATCTCTCACTGCTAATGTTATCTCTGGTAAAAGAGAATGAACTTGGCCAGAAAGCCTCTTACCTCCCTTGGGTCCTAACTTCCAGAAGAAAGACAGAAGTCTGGACTCTTGTCCTCTGGAGATCCCCTTAGATAGACCCTTGATAGATCCTGCATGTAAAGTGACAAACAAGCTTAATGAGCTGCTCTGATGTAGAGGTGGATTAGAGTCCAACAGAGAGACAGAACCAAGAAGAAATTTTGTGAGAGATAGTGACAGAGATACACAGAGATTCATTATATGAGCAAGTGCCTGGCAAGTCCGGAGCTATAATGAGCCAGTGAGCTGGAGAATCAGGTATCACCCCCGGGCCAAGTTTAATTGCACATAAAAGTCAGCTTTCTTGTCCAGTTGGCCTTCAATTCATTGGGTATGGCTGCCTCATATAGGAAATGTGTGATGAACTGAATGTGTATACTCTCTCAAATCAGTATCTTGAAATAGGTGGCACCACAGAATTTGGAGGAGGAGCTTGGTGGGGCAGCTGGGTCATGGAGACAGAGTTCTCACAGGCATGATCGGTGTCCTTGGGAGCGTGTTCAGAGAGAAGTGGAGCATGTTCAGAGAGAAGTGCCTCTTCTTTATGCCATGGGGGGATAGGAAAACCCAGGAGTCTATCATGCTGGCTCTTGATCTTGGACTTCGACTTCCAGAATTATGAGTAATAGACCTGCTTATGAGACATCCAGCCTGTGTCGTTTGTTACAGCAGTAGATACTGACTAAGACCAAAGGCAGCCTGCTGTACTCAGGCTATAGGCTGACATGATAATAGAACCACCAGGAAAAACTCAGGGCAAGTGAGCTCATGGGATGAACCCCCTCAGGAGACATCCTGAGCATGCGCCATCACAAGGAGGATGCATGGTGCGTGAGAAACCAACTTGAGACTCATCCAAAATTCCCAGTTACCAGCAATGGAAAGTAAACTGAGTTAAATCTTGTAGACAGGCATCTGTTGGCAGGAAATCAAGTCACTGATAACAATGAGAGAGGGCTAGAAACATGACTTAGAAATAATAGAGAGCCAGGGCCAAGTTCTCAACACTACTCCCAACACACAGCTCCCGCCATTAAAGCCACAGAACGGCCATCGCCAAACCTCTTGTGGAGGCTCTAAATGCAAAGGTCACCCTTGATCTTTCTCTGTGTCACACATTCAGGGGTTGGGAGGGTCCCTGGTGCACAGGACATGTGCCTTCATCCTGATGTCAGAGGAAGGGAAAGGAAATGTCCTTCCTTTCTGTATCCTTTATGAGAGTTAGGGCTCCACCTCTCACACATCTTCTGGGAAAGAAGATCTACTATTCAGGGAATTGATTGGTTAGGTCTAGGATGAAATCAGCTCAAGGCAAACAAGCCAATTGGTAAACTTGGAATGGAGAATTATAATCAAGAACAGGAAGCAGCATCTGAGAAAGGGCAGTCAGTCCTCTTGCTTTTAGATGGGTTCAGTGTTTGAGTCCCAAGCCGAGATTCTGAAAAGAGTCTCTTAGCCAATTAGCTTCCTGAGAAACACTTAGCAACGTTGGTTAAGTACCTAGTGTGATTCAAAGGGACAAAAGAACAACCCTTGCAAAATAAATGGGCCTTCAGTCTCCACGCCTTCTATGACATTCTATTTTCACTTAGCTGGAAAGAAAAAGGAGGAAACTCAGGTCCCTTGCTCTGTCTGAAGTTTGAAGTTTCTTTCCCACACTTGCTTGTGTGTGTGTGTGTGTGTGTGTGTGTGTGTGTGTGTGCAGGGTGGGGGGGGGTATGACATTAGGGGTTTTCTAGGGCTAAACCCAGGGTCTGGTGCATAGTAGGCAAGCACTGAGCTACATCTCCAGCCCTTATTGATTGATGTTTCTCTCCAGAAATGATACCCAATCCCTCTTTTAAAAAAAAAAAAAAAAAAAAATCTAATGAAAACTACAGTCCCTTCCCCTGAAATATGCATATCTTCTATTAAAAGATAAAGCTTCGACAAATTTAATTAGATGACCTAATTGGCTTTTTCTCTGCCTGAGTCTGTCAGCGTCTCCTCAGAAGAGAGGTGAGCTTTGCTGGCCTTTCATAAGAATGGTAGAGCACCCAGAAGAAGTGGCATCACGCAGAAAGTAGACCATCCTCCCTACAAGCATTTTCTCCTCACACCAGCAACACCAGCCTGCTTGGGCATCTGTCTACTATCTCTCTCCTGGTTTCTCTGAGAGTCAGAATAACAACTTAGTTTCAGTTGGATGACACAGAACTTTAGTTCAAGAGCCTGTATTTTGGTCTGTTGGGGCCTCATACAGAAGCTCAGTCCAAACCAATTATTTCCCATAAAGTTTATTTAGCTTTGCCCCAAACACTGAAAATTTTGTCCAGCTCTTGAGAAATGATAGAAACTCTCAGAAAGAATCTAACAAACTGAAATGTCATAACTTGGGGCCGGCAAAATGGCCCAGTGGGTAAAAACCTAATTACACAAGCTTGAGGACCTGGAATTTTCATGTTTAAAAAAGGGGGGGGGGG
>JADRCD010201249.1:0-43351 GCA_019843815.1 Montemys delectorum
AAAAAAAACAATATTTCTAAGGCTTCAGCTTTCTTTGAGTCATTACCTGAGGGGGAAAATAAAAACAGTCTCCAGAGGAATCTGGCAAATGAATGCTTCAACCAGCTGGCACCTGTTAGAGGCTAGGATTGCCAATAGTGCAAGAGGTCTGCTTCATCTCTTCACCTACCCACCATGTGTATCAATCACTTCAGGATGATCAGAGTATGCAGTCAAGTTGCTCTAGGGATTTTAAGCTTTCTGATTCTAGAAATCACTAATGCTTGTAGTTCCTAGTGGAAAAAAATGTAGCTGATTGCAGATGCCCTTGTGGGTGGCTGCTGCTCTGAACTGAATGGGTATCTATAAGAGACCTTAAGCCCAAATCTAATGGTACCTAGAGATAGGACTGTAGGTAATTAGATTCAGTTTAGATGAATTAGGCCATCATGTTAGACACAGCTGAATTAGGGTTCATAAACAGTGATACCTCATAGGGAAAATACAATGAAACTCAAGTGATAGCTCTTAGCCAGTACAGAAACAGCTATCTACAAGTCAGGGAGCAAACGCTCTCTGATTTTGATAGAACCTGGATGTACTGTGACCCAGACAGACACCAGACTCAGGCTTGAAAAGCCTTCTCAACTGTAAGAACCAAATGTTTATCATTTACGTTAATCTTCTGAATTATTTTTTTTTAGTAGCCAGATTTAACTAAAACCCAGCACACCTTAAATGATCACATTGGCCATTCTTTCTCATGGTACTCTTATTTCCGATAAATCTATTTATGTCCCTTTGATGGTCTTGATTATCTAGACTCAGGCCAAGAATCCCAAAAATATACATCGAAAAACTGAAAGTAAGTCTATCCCAGGGCTCTCCTCAGGTGGCACAGAGCCAGCTCTCAGGTATCACGATCTAATCCACCAAACAAGATTCCTATCTTTTAATTCCTCCAGTTTAGCCCAATCTGTAGCTTCCACATTTTCCCAGAATGAGCTGGATCTAATCTGCAGGACACGGTAGGGGTCTTAGTTGTAAGTCGAATCAGGATCTCTCATTCATATTGACCTAAGTAAGTAAGAACATTGCATTGCAGAAGCTGGTGGGAGACGAGATGGCTTCATAAGTCTTTTTTATTCCAGTATTGATTTTTCCCTAGCCACTTCCAGTGTAGCCCTTTGGGTAGGGAAGGTGAGGTAATATCTAACGCTCGCTTTGGTATCCTGACTTCTACCTTGATATCTCTCCTCTTAACATTTTGGTCAAGATTGAGAATTATGCTAGCCAGGAATCCTATTTTTCCCCTTCAGATTTGGCTGCATAATTTGCTAGGCAAAGTGCAAGATGACTATCAACGATCGTCTTCTTGCCTACAAATTATCAGGAGCTGGAAGACACTGACAGCAAAGCATCAAAATGATTCTTTTATATATATCATCCTCAATGACAACAGCTGCATGTCCACAGAGTCTGTTCTAGAAAGCAGATGTCATTGTGAACTCTTTTCTTTTCCTCTCTGTCATGCCACTTCTGTCAGATGTCCCCGTGTGGCAAGTACTACACTGAGATTCTTAGCAAATCTTTACTAAAGACCCTCTGTGGCACCTTAGTTCAGTGAGAATTTATCTCACACTGCAGCACAATCCAAAAGAAGCAAAAACAGCCTTCCTCAAAATGAACTGGCTTCTTTCCCAATAAGGAATAAGAATCTCCTAAATGGGTGAAAAAAAATTGGTGACACAAAAATGCTAGATCAAATTTAGAAACAAGAAAATATACGTAAACAGTAACACAAGTGAAATATTTTACTTTTAATATTTAACTTAGAAATATCCTCTACATGATTTTAGGCAATTCCACTTATCAAATAAAGCAAAAGTATATTGAAACCATGTAAAATATCACTACATGTACTTGTGGCTGCTTTGGTTTTGTTTTAAAAAAAAATAATAACAAAGCAATGAGACAAAGAAAAAAATAAACAAGAAAGCTCCATGCACTCGGGTATATGGAGGATGAAAGCGCAGAGCGATCCATCAAAACTCTAATGCGTGCTATTATTTCCATTACTGTTCTGTGTACTGAGAGAAAAAATAAGACATTTCTCAGAAGGGGGAGGTTTGCCTTTCTAATTCAATGGCACAGAAGCTAGCATCCCCGAGGTAAGATTCAGCAAGAGCTCATCGTCAGCCTGGAGATGCAGACACTGCAGATATCATCCATCTCACTGACACACATGGGGCCTCATTGTGGGGCTGCCAGACACAGTAGGCTAGATGAGAATGTCACAGAATACAGAAAAAGGAGGCAATGAGCTGGGATCATTACGACTCCCATCTAGGAACAGTGCCACAATGCAGTTCTGAGAGAATTATTCAGAAAATGAAGGGGTATCTCATACATGGCCATTATGATCCGCACAGGTGCTTAAAGAGTTAAGGGAAGTAGAAACTGTGTGCCAGCCCAGGCATGTGCTGAATCATCTTTTTCAGGTTTACTCAAGATTGGTGATATTCTACTACCTTCTATTCCTCTAATTCTACACACACACACACACACACACACACAAAGCGAACAAACAATGACAATTGAAAAGAACGACAAAACTCAGTGATGCATGCTTAATAGACACAACACTCAACATTGTTGGGAAAGGTAATGAAAATGCAATGTTTAGGTAGAGGCGGATCGAGTGTAACACATGGAGCAATTCTGTCCCAGGTTCACGCATAAGGCTTCCTCGCTGAGAGGGTAATAACACAGAGTAAAACACAAGCAATTTGGAACAGACTGTCCCCGTGAGGGCAAATGGATTTAAACAGACAAACACAGCCCAACTTGAGGAACAATGTGTGGACATTTGAGACTTTGTGGCGTGGAAAGATTTTAGGTTAGCTTTGAATGTGGAGCACTTGCAATTAATCCCTGCATTTCCTACCACACCTAGTGGCCACTTAGAAGGATTCAGAAAGGTAGAAGGTTTACTGTTATACTTCAGGACCTGTGATTTGACCTGTGACCTCGAAATCTATATAATGCTATTGCTTCCAGAAAGATCCCATCCTCTAGTTACGAAGGTCCTCACCTCCCCCACACACTCCCTGTCTTTTATTTTAAGCAGAACTTGTTTGGGGGAAGAAGACAATTAGTGCAAAATCCATCAGAAGGCGTCCCAACCTGTCCTGCAGTCTCTAGCCAGGAACTCTCTGGAAGGAAACCATTTAACACTCATTATTTTCTTAGGCCATGGCCTATTTTCCAGACTGTTATATAAGGCAAATCCATTACTTTGTTTCTCGTAGCCTCTCTACAAAACACAAAAGCAGACGGATCTTCCCAAACTCAGACAGAATATTGTGCATAGCCAAGTGGGCTGAAAACACAGGCTGCCAAGTTGGCCAGCACAACTCCATGCATTACTCTCTTCCCAGAGCAACAACAAAGAGGCTGACCCCATCAAAACAAATGCAAGGAGACCTTATACGTTTCTGTTTAGATAAAATCCCAACTCTCTGAAGCAGAAAAGAGGTGTTTCATCAAACCTATCTTCTTCAGATGTGTGTTAGTATGGTCTGGACACCAACGTTTGCACATAAATTAATCTGAGCCAGAACAACTTCATATTGAGAAGACACAAACTAGAATGATATAAATCCTCATGACACACAAGATTTTTATGCCTCAGGAGGATTTTGGGTCACATTTTGCAGACTGCTCCTCATAAACATTCAGTGATCATTACTAACATGGAATTGGTTTTGTTTTGTTTTGTTTTGTTTTTTTAGTGTTTACAAGGGTTCTGGAGTTATAGTGAGTCTAGTACATGGATCATCTACCTTTCATTGTAACTTTGAAGTTACTCTGAAGCTAGAGGGGAGAATACTGAAGTTTAGTGTTCAGACACTTGTTCCAGCTATTGGTGACAGAGTTGGCACTTCCTCCACCGAAAGGAGCTGTTTAAGTGGCTCCTGCTATAACGCTACCTCCTCATATTTTCATTGCCTTTAAGATGGTCAACTATTCACATTCCAGACTCATTTCTTTCCTCCACACTTATCGTGCACAGAACAATGAACTCCCATGACATGTGATGAGGAAATAATTTTGCCCTCAAGCAATTTTTAGAATGTTATTTGTCAACATTACTGGAAGGTTTCGCATAGAATGCCCCATAGCAGAAATTTCTCTTTTTCTCATTCTTCCTAGTTTACTCTTTCACCGTGTCTGTCTTGTTTCTCTATGTGTGTCTCTGTGTCTGTCTCCATGTCTGTCTTGTCTCTCTCTATCATCTCCTCTCCCACCCTCTTCCTATATCCCCACTTGTTTAATCACAGTACTCATTTATGTCCATGCAGCAGAAATTGTAAGGCTGATTCCCATCTGCCATCGTTTCTCACACACCAATACCCAAACCTTCAAACCATGGGGGCCACATTTTTAATGGTTGCAAAACCTCTGGTGGTGGAAAAGCTATAGTCTCCAAACACTCCATCAAGTGAATTATATTTCACATAATGCTCCATGATGAAATACTATGGCAGTTAAACATTCTAACCACATGCATATGCCTAGCAGAAGTCTTTTGAAAATATCCATTCTGAGGAACCATCTGGACATGCCAGGTGATCTCCATGCCTACTGATGAGAGCTTACTCCATCACACAGAACAGTTAGGACAATCCAGCAGACAATGCTTTTCACAGACTCTTTTGTCTTAGACTCTTTAAGAGGAGCCCAAGATTGACTTCACTTCCTTTTAAAGAGTATGAAGTTATAAAAGAGTAAGGGGCCTGGCTTTAAGGACACTTAGAATGCAGCGATTGTTCCTGAGCACTTTGCAGATGCAGATTTTTACTGAGATTTGGGAAAGAAACTAAAGTTACAGAAGAATCTGTTTCAGCCAGATTCAAGGAAAACTTTTCAAACAGCAAAAGCACTAGGAAATGTGCAAGGATTCCCCAATGATCTGAGTGAGATAGTCATCCAGTCAGAGTTGCCTAAGATCTCACTAACATCTAGCACACTTATATCACAAGAGGAAAGGCCTGGCATATTGAACCCAGACCTGGATATCTCAGACTTCTGACTCTCAGTGTAGAACATTTTCTTAAAAAGTAATCTTGACACATTCAAGCAGGGATCTGGACCTATTACAATGTTGCAACTATGGTTGATTGTTTAGATGGGAGAACTGTATCAAGTATTGTTTTTCATTCCAGTAATTTATCAGAGTGAAGCTATGTACATAGGATAAATGGCATTAATGTTAAGTAAACATACACTGGATATCCCAAAGATTTCTTTCCCATCCTAATCATAAACATACTTCAGTCCTTCTTAGAAGGGGGAACAAAATACTCATGGGAGGAGATACAGAGACAAAATGTCGAGCAGAGACTGAAGGAAAGGCCATCCAGAGACTGCCCCACCATATACAGACACCAAATGCAGACACTATTGTGGATGCCAACAAGTGCTTGCTGACAGGAGTCTGATATAGCTGTCTCCTGAGAGGTTCTGTCAGTGCTTGACAAATACAGAGGTGGATGCTCACAGCCAAACATTGGATGAGCAAAGGGTCCCGAATGGAGTCTGCAAAGGAGGAAGTAGAGAAAGGACCAAAGAAGCTGAAGGGTTTTGCAGCCCCAGAGGAGGAACAACAGTATGAACCAACCAGTACCCTCCCTACAGGTATCAGGGACTAAACCACCAACCAAAGAGTACACATGGAGGGATCCATGGGTCCATATGTAGCATACGATGACCTTATTGGACATCAATAAGAGGAGAGGACCTTGGACCTGTAAAGGCTTGATGCCCCAGAGTAGGGGAATGCCAGAACAGGAAAGCAGGAATTGGTGAACAGGGGGAGGGGGAAATAGCATTGGGGGTTTTCAGAGGGGAAACCAGGAAAGGGGATAACATTTGAAACTCTGGGCATTTTTTTCTTTTTCTTCTTACTCTGTCTTATTTTTTGATAATTTTAAATACCAATTTATATCCTTTGTTAGTTTGTCAATGATAAGTGTCTTATCTCATAGATTGCCTTAGGGTTTAAGACTCCCATCTTTATTTTATTACAACCTATTTTCAAGTATCACACTACTTTGTATATAGTAGAAAGCCTTACAATAATATATATTTCTCCATCACTGGTCTTATTGTTATTATTGTCATTCATTTCACATGTATATATCTATATGTTAAAATCTTATAGATGGTATTTTTATTAAAAGCCAACTATCTTTCAAAGTTTTAAAAAAAAGTGTAAATAAAGAAATATCTAATAAAAAATTCAAAAAAGTCAACTATAGTAAGAGGAAAAGTATTCAAGATATAGACATTAAACATAACTTTAGTAAAAGAGTACAAGTATGCTTAAATATATGCATGTATGTAGGTATATTTGTATGCATGTTTGTATGTGCACATTTATATATGTGTATTGTATATTTGTGTATGTGTATAAGTGTATGTGTTTGTGTGTGTGTTATATGAATGTACATAGGTGGATGTGTGCATAAAATGGGTATATGTGTGTATTTATACATGTGTGTTGTTATATACTTATGAATATAGAATCAAAATAGCTGTATACAGAGAATGTTATAACACACAGAATTTAAACAGACCTTTGACCAATATCAGTGCCTTTTTCATCTTTCAGGAAGTAATATTTTAATAAATCAGTATTTGCTATGGATAATATAATCCTTCAAAGAATGTTCAGTTGGTCACAAATTGATTTGTGAGTTAGATAATAGATTTTTATTAAATGTTTGTGGAACATAGTACTTTACAGTGGACCCAAGTACACATTGATCTCATATTTGAGGTTTAAACACATCAAAATAAATTCTGGAAGCTCTGGACAGCTTTACAGAGACATATGTGCAGGTCAGTATGTATAAAATCGTGACTTCAACAGAAAAGGAGATTGTCCAGCAACCCACCCAACATGTTCTCATGGATTAACTGAATTCAGCCAAGAGTTTTCAAGCTTTTATACTTTGACCTTTACATGAACATGGGTGTGCTCACTATTTCTCCAAAGACTCACCCTAGGAATCTGATAGTGTATCATATATATGTGTGTATACATACATATATATGATGCTACCAGGAGTGGTGAATTTGAAATTTCTTGAACAAATAAGCCCTTGTGCAATAGCAATCCCTGATACTGTTTTATATAAGAAAGAATAATTTAGGATTGACAAGTATAAAATTGTCAGTTTCTGGTATTCCATTCAAGAGTACATATCATACTTTACTGTCCCTTGTTTGTAATTTCTGTGTGCACATACTTTGTTATTGACTAGCAAATATTGCAAATATGTATACTTACTGTAGTCTAACTCACAGTGTCACTAATAGTGTCTAAAATTATTATGTTGTTTCCTATTTCTTCATAGTTAGATTTTTTTATTTTCTTGTCCCTGGTCAAAGCTAACTGAATTTAAAGAGGGACACCTCACCCGGAGAAAACATCCTGTAATAGATTCATAGATTTGGAGCCTAAAATGTCTGATTTCATCTCTTGCTTTTTCCTTTATTGGTTCTTTCATTCTGACCATATCCCCTCTCTCCTTGCATTCCTTCCAGATCTATAGTACCTTCCCCCCCCCCCACACACACAACCTGTTTTCTTTCATTTATCTTCTTATTTCTTATATACACAGATATATTTGTTTCTTTTTTTAATATGACAAAACCAAAGAGAACAAAACAAGGCAAAAGACCTCATACTGAGACTGGACACGGCAACCCAACAGGAGGAAATGCATGCCAAGAACAGATGAAAGAGACAGGGATTCACCTGCTCCCACTGTTAGGAGCTAACCACCAAGCTAACAGCCATGACACATAAAGAGGACTTGATGCAGCCACCCATTTTCTGTAAGCCTATATGCACCCTGCTGAGTTGATTGGTGGGCCCCGTTCTTCCGGTGTCCTCCATCCCTTCTGACTCCTACAACCTTGTCTTCCCCTCTTCTGCTGGATTCCCTGAACTCTGAGGGGAGGGACCCTAATGGTGATTTCCAATTTAGACTTTCTGCATAATGTCTAGCTGGGGGTTTCTACATGTGCTCCCTCTTACTGCCAAGGAAATCATTTCTGATGTTATGCCCATTCTTTTAAAAAGCCATCAAATACAGTTTGTGCTGTCCCTATACTGCTGAATATGTTCTATTGGCCTTCCACCTGAGCATGGTCAGATGATAAGGGTTTATACCCTTAAAGAAAACTGATGTCCTCTATCCCAGAAACTGTCAGTTGCCAATAGCATCTAGGGTTGGTTCTTCCTGCTTACATCCCATCTCCTTGTTAGAATGTCTTCTGAGTTTGTCATTTTTCCCTAAATGTTTTCATTGTCACTACTGCAACACCACTATTGATTTTTCTTATTTGTCCTTTAAAATTGACACATTCTCTTTATTTTAAATTTTTCCTTGCCCCTATTCCCCTATACAGTGTTCAGAGACAGGGTAAACTATATCAGATGCAACAACAACAAAAAAATACCAGTATGTAGCCTTTCCTTGTCTCTCTGCTGAGAAATACAACCTGTACCACAGATGTGTCAGAACACATCTAAAGCACAGTTAAAAGCTTCAGGATTTTTTTCCCTATAGGTTAAGGAGTTGACCCATGAGTGGCCAACATGAAAGTAGTATTGATTTATTATAGTTTTTAATTCTAAGGATAAGATAGCCTTGTGTACTTACTATCAAGGCAGCAGGTTGGTAAAACTTAGTAACAGAGTTTAATGAACTTGCCTGGGAGTGAGCTATTGCTTTCTTTCCTTTGTTAACTGTACGAGTGACAAGGATGGATCATTATTTGGTATGACCTCTTTCTTATATCCAGCATTATAGCACTGAACTTGAGTTAAAACAGCAACTGTGCCTTTGTTGTCACTAAGTGGTGAATTTTGACCACATAGACATTTTTCCGATTGTTTTCTCTGTTTTGAAAAATTTTTTTAAAAAAGTAACTTTAAGTTAAACAAATTAATTTGCTTTGGGTTTTAATATTTCAAATGACAGTATAGAGATGGTCCCAAAATGGTTAATTTTAACTGGAATATCTAAGCTACCAGACCTTTCAGAAGTGGGTAGCTTTCACAGACATGCAGATAATAGTTTAATAATAGGTATTATCTACTTCAAAGTTGTTAGACTTGCATAAACAGTGGCTCCAAAACTATCAGGCAAGCCAAAAGTGTGCTGGTGTAAAAATGCTGAAAGCTTCCATTATGCATTATTTTAGCCAGGGTAATGAATATTGGATGATCCCTTAATGCCAAGGTAGTTTTGTGCTATTTTGGTGTCTATTCTTCTTAAGGGAACCTTAAGTAATGTAATGGAGCTAAGCTTAAATGCCATTTTGCTGTTTGGGTCATTATTTCCCACTTTTTGCCTGCACTCCAGATTATATGAAATCCTCCTGAAAAGAGAAGACACTTTTAAAGCTACAATAGAGTGGATGTTAACTCTGAACAAATCTTCCCTGTGAGAAACAAAAGGCATTGTACACCTGGACTCAAATTACACTATAGGTGTGTCAAACTTGCCAAGTACTTGATTCCTGGAAGAAAGAAAATAGGTAAGAATAATGAGCATATATATATATGGATCTTACAATTAGGTGTCTTCACTTTTATGTATGAATACAGTCAGCCTTACTCCTCACAAATTCTGCATTTGTTGATTCCACACACTAAATTATTATTTAAAGTGTCTGTATTGAGTATTCACAGACAACTACCCCACATAATATTTACATTATATTAATATTTTTAATAATGTAGAGATTTAAAGTATATATTAGTAGAGGTACACAATTATGTGCAAACATTATGCCATTTAGGAAAGAAAATAAGGATTATGTATCTCCAGAAGGCTCCTAGAACCAGTCTCAACAGATAACCAATAAATGACTAAATGATTGAATGTAATAAAAAAGAATGGGACCCTGAATGCTTCATATGTCCCCAAAACTTGACACCTCAAACTTAACTCATAGAAGTGACATGTTTTCAAACAACATAATCTTACAAAATGTGGAGTCATAGTTAACACACTTGTTCAGCCATTTTGTTACCCAGCATTTCTTATGCATTCAGCTACTGTCCCTGCTCACACGGGAAGACCTTGGAAAAACACTGAATTTGCTATTCTGTGCCTGACCAGGGAGCTTAATGTCTTTTGGAGGCGCACTGTGCTATTTAGTAGTTCTACAGTCTACAGTTCACGATCCAGATGTGGGGGTATTACATCCTCTCTTAATCTCCAAGCCACAGTGGGTATGCTTCCCTTTGTCCCTGTTATCTGTTTTATAAATCATGCTCAACTCTACTATTTACTTTATTAATGAATTGCTTTGGACATCTACAAAGATCCGTAATGTGAATTTGGAAATTTTATCTTAAAGACTAGGAAACCCTGAGGCCTTTCTCCACAGGGTTATAACTCAGCTGCAATGGAGATCCTTGTCTCCTGGCTTGACCTTGTCCATTTCTGTAATTGTGCCGCTTGGAGACAAATACATCCAAATCTCATTTTAGCAACTCCTTTCTTTATATTACAACCTTGCATTACTGGTGGGAGGTACCTTACCCTTTTAACTTTTAATTGAGTAAGAACTTCCAAAAAGTTATCTCGTGTTTTGTCAAAATCAAACTTTTGCTATTCAGTTTGTCAACATGCAATCTCTAAATGTTTGTACAGCCACTGAGACTGAAAAGAATAAATACACCTCCTTCCTTTTATTATAATGAAAGAGAAGTACTGAACAACGAACTGGTTTCTTCTAAAAGATTCATTCTGTAGACCAGCTTTTTTATTTTTCAGTGACTAATTTTTTAATACATTTAAAAATTAGTTAATTCCTTGACAGTTTCATCGATGTCCGTAATGTGTTGTGATGACACATGCTGCTCACCTCCCCTTATGTCTCTGCCCTCTACCATCTCATTCCCAGATTCAGCTCTTTCATGTTGACTCTATTATCTAGTTTAATCAGGACCATCTGAATGAGCACTGGATTTGACTATCCATTGGAACTTGAAAGAGAAATACATTTCTTTCTTTTTTTCCTATTTTGTTTGTCTGTTTTGTTGGATGGCCATTTTTAAAGTCAGGCATTTCTTTTTCTCTAGTTACTTCTTTTACTTTTCCCAGTGATATTTTAGGATTCACACCCATCCTTTTATTGGTGTCCTCTCTCCATTTCCCACATTCCACATCATTCTTTTTTTTTTCTGGTTATTTTTTATTAGATGTTTTCATTATTTGCATTGCAAATTTTATCCCCTCTGAAACCCCCTATCCCATCCTCCCTCCCCCTGCTCACTAACCCATCCAATCTTGTTCCTTGTCCTGGCATTCCTCTACACTGGGGCATAGAGCCTTCACAAGACCAAGGGCCTCTCTTCTCATTGATGTCCCACAAGGCCATCCTCTGCTGCCTATGCAGCTGAAGCCATGGGTCCCTCCTTGAGTACTCCTTGGTTGGTGGTCCACATCATTCTAAGCCACATTTCTTTGTTTTTTTTTGTTTTGTTTTGTTTTTTAATTTTGCTACTTCATGTGCATGGATAGTTTTGCCTGCATGTATGCACGTCTATGTGCCAAGTTTTGCTTGCATGTATATCTTGTCCACAGAGATCAGAACATGGGTGGAAATAGAGTTACAGAAACCTGTGCTTTGCCAGGCAGATGCTGCCAACAAACCCAGGTCCTCTGGAAAAGCAGACAGTATCCTTAGTCACTCTCTAGCCCCTAAGCTATATATGTCTCAATGATAGCACTACCTATATGACTAAAATTTTTAATATTTTATTATAGGATTAGATTTTATTCAGACTATAAAAGAACTTTTTAGCTCATTGCTCACTTCCTCCCCTTTTCCTGTGTCTTATTCCAGTCCAGCCTTTTGGAAAAGTCACATTTAACAAGGGTGGTAATTAGACCAAGAGATGTGGGAGAGGCAGCTGTTACTGAGTAGTTTGCACACATCATTCTTTCCAGGCTGGTGGCTCTATAGGTTTAAAGGTCAAGTTAATAGTTAGTTGCATGGAAGAAGAAATACCAAAATCATATTGGTCCAGATGAACTGTAGCGATTATTATGTTAGTAGAGAGAAGCTCACTGGAAAAAATAAAATCTTCTAAACCCTTCTCATTACCAAGTGGCATGCATATTGCAAAGACACGCAAATATAAAGTATATTAAATAAAATATATTATTTCCTTAAGTGCTTTCTTTTTCTGCCATCATTATTACTTTTTCCTAGTAAGTTCCAGGTTGAAAATTTAATTATTTGGATAAGTTCAGCATATGTGCACACACTTAATATTTCTGATTTGATTAAAATTATAAAGCTTAAATGCAACAAATTGTGTTTGAAGGATACCCAGGAAGGAAGAATAAGCCAGGCAGTTGGAAAGGAACCACTCAAAGATCATATAGACAAGGTTTTACATTTTCTTTTTAAGAAGTTAACAATATTGTTTGTGGTTTCAAATAGGATATACAAGGAAAATTCATTAAAAAGGAACAATGTAACTGTAGCAGATCAAATTTACAACATTATCAATTCAACGTAATTTGAGAGTCTTCCACTCAGTGAACACAATCTTCACACATTTAACAGAGTTGTAGGCAGCTCTTCCATAAAGAGCAAAGCTTGAGGATTTAGAAAGTCTGTTACTTTGGTTTCATAGTAAGCATATGCTACAGACATGACCTAGACACTGCCACCCCAGTCCCTACTTCAGCCCTCCACAATTGCCATCCCAACCTGGTCTCAAAACTCAGGTGAAACTCAGAAATCTTAAAACACTATTCTTATAGCTTACACAATTACTTAGCTAAATGAATCTTTTGAAAAACAATCCCATAATTTTAACTACACCAAAAATTCTGTTTAAAAAATAAATTTAATATTTGAGGAAACTACTGCTCTGGATTTCATTATTAATGGTTAATTTCATTTTAATAAAATAACCTTTTTCTATGGAAAACAGTATAACTTAAGTACAAAATTAGCAATGTAGAACACATTGCTCTGAATTTTACTCCAATCATCTAATATTCACTAGCACCCAAGGAAATACGTTCTTGATCCCCAATTATGAACAAAGTGAGAAATAGAAACATTATGTAGTAGATTTCAAGACAAAGCCAGCTGCTCTGGGACTGAGTGGGCATATGATTTCAGTCTACTCTGACTTCAAATGTGTAAAAATGGATTCAATGCAGTGTCTCTTGCTTCGTCCATCCTTAACTGCGATTGCATTAGTCGACTATGTGATAATGTCTTCCAGGCGCTGTCGTCTATATAGACTTCTCTCCTTTAGAATAACTCAAAGGAATAATTTCCTTTAGTTTATGTTATGATTCGCAATGATTTAAAAAACCTGAATTCATTTTTTTCTACTTAATGTAAAGGACTAAATCTGAAAGTAAGATCCATTTTCTTGACCATATCTACAGTGAGTTAAATAGTATTAAATGACTATGTGTGAACATCAGCTAAAGATAACTTCAGATCTACAACTCTTCAATTTTATCAGCAAAATCAGCTAATGGGGGAAAGTCCAGGAGTCCTCAACACTGCAGAAGGAACAAGGGCAACTAAGGAATGATAAAAGCAGGAGAAAGAGCCTCCCCTAGAGAACAGCACATCAGTCAGTTACCCAATCCTTGATGATCAGCCCTGAAAACATAAACAGAATAACGTTATACAGACAGAACAGGTTGTATTTCCATAGTTACACATCTTATGTATATATACATACACATGTATATATGGGACAGCAATTAATGAACAAAAAGAGATTATGGATTTGAAAGAGAGCCAGGAGAAGCACAGGGGAGGGTTTAGAGGAAGATAAAAGAAGAAGAAAATGATATAAGTACATTATAATCTCAAAAATTAAAAAAATATTAAATTAAATTAAATTTGGCACCAGTTCTTGTCTTAGTTTATAAATAGCCTTTTTGACTTATAAGAAAAATAATACCAGAAAAGGAGTTGGAAATCTGGTGTGTGTGTGTACTAAAGGAGGGGTAGAACTGACTAATTTTAAGCACTCTGAGAAGGTGTGTTGGTGTTTTTAAGTTTTAACTACATGAATAGATTGGTGATTGTGTTGAATGGATTCAAGTTCTATTCCGGTGCTTTTCAAATGCCTGGGATAAGGTGAACATTGATCTACATTCAGAGGAAAACCTGTTAGCACTTGCTGTTGGCTAGGAATCACCACAGGGCATTCAGGTGTGGTTTCAGACTATGGCTATCTCAGCAAGATGCCAACAATTTAGTTCCTGGAAAAATGAACTATATATCTTAACATTTTCAGCTTTCCCTTGACATTTACATATTACTCATGAGCTACAAGAAAGAATTGCATCCTGTAACTGCCCAGATCACTAATTTAAAGAATAAACTACATCCAAAGTAAAAGTAACAGACTCTTAGTCAATGAATTCTTTCAGCATTTGGCCTCACAGAGGACAGGAAAATGTCTATTTCACGATTGTGCTCTATAACTTGCTAACCATTCATTCCTTTGATCATCCCAAAGAAAAATCTCTTCTTGTCTGCCTGAAGGAGAACCAAATACAGAGTACTTTGTTAAAATATATATATATATATATATATATATATATATATATCCAGTCAACAACACTCTAAAGCTGTTGAAGCTCTAAAGAAGCAAAGACGATGAAGAGATAGAAAGAATGTTGGAAATTTAGAGAACAGTAGTTGAAAAGAGAAGAAAAAAATAATCCTTACAGATGAATGTTGTGCAACAGCAACACAACATTTGTAACTCAAAAATTATTTTGAGATTTTTCAGATCTATTACATGTGATATTTTCTCCAGCCATCAGGGAAGAAACTAACCACAATGGTTTAAGAAAAAGTTTTCATATAAATGAAAAAAAAAAGTTATACTCCCAAGCTGCTATAATCTTGGGCATGATTGTCTTCACTGATAGTAAACAGAAAACTCTTTATGGACCCAATCCACAGGATGCTTAAAGATACCTGACTGATGCATGGACAGACATGGGGAAACACTTCTTCAGTCTGAAATCATCTTACTTTCAGGATAAAAGAATGGAAATGCTCCACTTCAATAAGATTTTCAACCATTTGTCTTTGGAGCATACAAATAGAATGTAGTTGCTCATGAGAAAAGCTTTAAATAAACTTTACAATAATTCATTTTCCAAATAGGCCCACAAAACCCATCCAAAATGAAGGTAATTAAACATTGACTTGTGAGGCAATAACCTGGACCTGGGATCTTGAGGAGAGGAAGATTTCCACTATATATTTAACAGTTTTCATCGCCTTTCTTCCATGTCTCTTCAATCTTCCTCTGAATAGGCATTTCTCAAACTATTCATTCAGATGTGTATAAAGCAAAGCCTCACTGAACTCGGAAGCTAAAAAACCTGAGACATGACTGACAAGAGGGATTGGAGAGTAAACTACTGTTTTTATTCTACAGTAAGGTCTTGGGAACCATTTTCTACTTTGGAAAAAGAAATGACAGAGCTAAGTGATGACATTCTTCTATTGTGAGTTCCTCTCAATGGGGTTTGGCAAGTTGTACTTGAGTAGGAATCTACTACAGTTACTAAACAAGGACTTGAGTGTAGTTCTGAAAAATATTTTTTTCTAGTGGGTTCCTGACAGCTACTGCTGCTTACCCAACTTCCTAAAAACATGTATTCTATCTTATAATTCACACATAGTCTCAGGCTTTACTGGGAGGGCACTAGTTTTCAGCTAGACTAGCTGCCAGCAAGATCCAGTGATCCTTCTTTCTTGATGCCCTCTGCCAGAACTGGAGTGGCTATGCCTAGGATTTAAAAGAAATATTTCCTTTATTTTTTGAGACTATAGTTACATCATTTCCCCTTCTCTTTCCTCTCTACAAACGCTCCCTTATACCTCTCCATTGTTCTCTTTCAAACTCACAGCCTCATTTCCAAAAATTGTTACAAGAGGACTGAACATCTGACTTGGGTCCCTGTTCTTGTGCAACCCACTTGTTACTTGTTACACATTTAGCCAGCTCCCCAGCCTACAAGTATTTCTTGAATGGCTACGATGTCTCCATTCTATGATAGGCTAAATTTTGAATACAAAATGATCATAGGGAGTACTGTTAAGAACATCACAGAATCATAAGAGAGGCAGCCACTGAAAAGACTGACTCAATGGTATAGCAGCATTGTTCTAAACATGGCACGTACTTTGGAGGAAAGATTACATCATTCTGTGAATCACAGGGGAAGTGACCTTATCTAGGTGGTTACATTGGATATGGCAGAAAAGGCGATAATTAATTTTAAAATGAGTCAAATGGAGGAGCATATTTATTCCAAGAAGGGAGAGTAAAGTACAAAGAGGTAGGGGATTGAGGTTCCCTACCCAGAGCAATTTTAGTACATTGATTAGCTAAACAAGACAGCATGGGACTGAGTGTTGAGAACCTAGGGAAAATAAAGCCACACTCTTTCCTCCTACCATCTCTGCCTTCCTTCCTTCTTTTGTTCCTTCTTCTCTTTCTTTGTTGTTAATGCTATGAGAAATTATGAGAAGATTGATGGAAAGATAAAGAATTGATGATGCTTTAGCTCCAAAATATTATTAAAGACAGAGCATTTATACAGTAGGAGAAAAGTAATAGATTCTGGGTAGTTAGTGGGAGTGGAAATAGTTGGGATGAAAATAATAACCATTACTGATTGATCAAACATGGGAAACAAAAGGTATGAAGACAGAATGCTGCCGGTTTGCTAACTTGCATCACTTCCTGCCTTAATAATATACATTGTAATCCAAAGCGTGTGAGTAGACCAGACACAGTTCTAAAAACTCCATAAAGGTATATTCTCATGGTATAGATGGGATTGCACAGTTTCTACATGAGGAAACTTGTACACGACAAACAAAGGCAACATGGATAAGATCACAGAGTCGACAAATAATCAAGTAGAGACTTGAAGCCAGGTCTCTCCCAGGAATCTGCTATCCTAACCTCAAATGATACTGACTAATCTGATTTTAGAGACACATTTGCCTAACCATTACAGATTGCAATTCTCAGATTACAACTTCCTTATAAGTGATGTGTTCTGTGGATAGTGGTTTGTAAATAGGAATTATACATGTCGTTCTACCCCTTTCTGACTGATGATGGCCATTAGTAAAACTTTCTCAAACCTAGAAATAAATGCCATGGACTAAGGAGGGAAGGGTTGATTGTTTCAAAGCCAGGAGCTACTTATTGAGAAAATGAGGGCTGGAGAGATGGGTCAGCTGTGGGGCAGTGGTCTATTCGGGAGACCTAGGCTCAGTTGAGTAACGGGTCTGAACACTGGCGACCCAGTTGGCAATATCTCTGCCTGCATGGGACAGAATGTGTTCGGCCAGAACTCCAGAGTCCTTGGATCCTGTTTCAGTCACAACTTCTCACAGCTGCCCCTGCAGGAGATGTGTGCTCTGTCACACAGACAATGCCCCAAGCTCCCAGCATTCTAGCTGGACCAGTCATCAGACCACAGTAAGGCATGGCCAGCCCACAGACAGATAGCTACACCTCACAAAATATAAGGGGTGGTTTGCCCCCTCCCCTCTCTCTTGCCTTCTTCCTCTCTCTCTTGCTCTTTATTTTCTATTGCTTCCTTTCTTCTTCTCTTGCTCTTTGTTCTCTCTCTTGCTCTCCTCTCTTGCTCTCTTGCTTTCTTCCTCTCCTTTCTTTCTCTCTCCTCTTCTCCTCTCCTTCTTTTCTTTCTCTCTGCATGGCCAGCCTATTTTCTCTTTCCTATAATATAATATCTCATGATTATACATTGTCTCCTTTTAACTAACACGCTGCACAGCAGCTCCAGGCCTCAGCAGCAGAGAGCTCCAGGCAGCAGCAGAGAGACACAGCCCCACAAAAGGCTAGGCTCGAAACCAAAAATTTGAGAAAACGAGAGACATAAATATGTGTTTGAGTTACTTAATTTATATTATGTTAGGGAAAATTTACTATAGAAACTAATTCATCACCTTCTTTGGGGGTTCATCTTAAATAGCTCTTAAGTTTCTGGTGCATGGAATAAAAACATAAGAGAGGCTGTTCATTGATAGACAAAACATAAGATAGAGAGGTCTGGAAAACGAAAAACTGAACTAATTATAAAGTGTGAGAGGACGCTGAAGTATTCAAACAGGGATTTTTAAATACAAAGTTAAACACATTAGCATAGCAAAGAGCAAGCTTTAAAAAGTGTTCAAACTATCTACTGATATAGCTTTGAAAGCAGTGGAAAAAATATTTACTGAAATAATTTGTAACGCTCTCATGTGCTAAAAAGAGAGTTTCTTCTCATTTTATTAGCATTTATAACAAAATACATTTACATTATGGAAATTTATAAGAAGCAGTCACACTTAAAGACAAAGTGAGGAAACACTTACTTATAATCCTGGACAACTTGGTTTAATAACCTTCTGTAGGGAAGTTTCCTGACTTAAAGATGGCTGCGCTAATTCTCTACTACTGCATCATAAAAATTATTCCACATATGTAATAGCTTTTGAAAAAATATCTTCCACATTCAATATAGCTCGGCAATCTGTTTGAAACTTCCTTGGGCACCTGTGGGTTAAGGATTATCAGTAGGTTATCATTAAACTGATTGTCATATCTCAAAACCCAACTACAAATCTACAGTGTTTCAGAGTTCATTTGAACATCCTACAGATCTGCTTGAGAGTTCACTGACTGTTATCCGGAAGTCTTAATTCCCTGCAGCCTGTTGGAATGAGAGGTAGCTTCTTTGTGCTGTAAGTACTTCCTCACCAGTAGGCAGACAATATGGCAGCTTGCTTCCCCAGGGCATACTAAGTAAGGAGAAGGAGACTAGGAGAAACCCTGTAGGAGGATGCAGTTTTAAAAAAAACACATTGGTGAAAGTGCCATGCATTGCTTTTGTAGGGCTCTGTTCATTTAAGTGAGTGAGATATTCTAGCTCAAGCAAGGGAAAGGCTTAGGCAAAATTGTACAGAGCTGGACATAGGAATATTGGGGGCCATGATAGAGGGTGACTAATCCAGATATCAAGACTGATTCTAATTATCCTTTTAAATTTTTATTTATAATTATTTATGTGTTTTGCATACCTATATTTCCATGCACATGTCTGTGCAGTGTCCACAGAGATATTAGATCTAGAACTGGAGTTATGGCCAGGTAGCTGCCATGTGGGTACTGGGAATTTGACCCAAGTCCTCTAGAAGAGCAGCCAATGTTCTTGATCCTAAGAAATCTCTCCAGCAACAGTTTGTAATTACCTTAGTGTGGATTTAAGAGGGTATTTCAATGCTTCCACTTCCACTTTTAGACTTATAACTAAAAGAATGTGCACACCCAAACATCAAGGTAAATGTTGTATCAAATACCAACATAAATAAACTGTGTCTGACCTATAGCATTTTTAATTAAAAAATTGAATTACTTATTTGAAAATTATAACTTTTTATTTCAGCAACAGAAAAAAAACCATAAATACAGATATATAGCAGTGAGACACATGGATTTAGATATGGATGAATATATACATAAGTGTTTGTGTGTATTATCCATATGACAAGATGGGGCATTAGATAACACCGTATTTTCCTACAACAGAGATCAATGTTTCCATATTTGACAGTTTAATATTCCAGAAATTGCAAACGTTAATAAGAATACTGAAGAAATTTTATTTTTAGCTTTTGTCAACAAATGTTTTACTACTAAATTATTTTATTCTTAAGAAAGTAAAAGCCGGATGTGATGGTGCATGCCTTTAATTCCAGCACTTGGGAGGCAGAGGCAGGCGAATTTCTGAGTTCGAGGCCAGCCTGGTCTACAAAGTGAGTCCAGGACAGCCAGGGCTATACAGAGAAACCCTGTCTCAAAAAAACCAAAAAAAAAAAAAAAAAAGAATTTAAAATCCAGTTTTGTTTGTTTGTTTGTTTGTTTTTTGGAGGGGAAACTGGGAAAGGAGAAATTTACATGTAAATAAAGAAAATACCTAATTAAAAAAATAAATAAATAAAGTGGAGACAAACAGAAAAAAAAAAGTAAAATTGAATTTTCCTTAAAAATTAGATAGTTGATTTTTTTTTATTTCATGCCTGTTATAATAAAACATAATGTGGAAATGGTGATAAACCTTGGCAAAGATTCTTTAAAAGTTCATTGCAGATGTTATCCCATTTGTTAATTACTAAGATTAACAAAATAACAAATTAAGATAATTAATACAAAATACAGTATTCATGCTCAGTAGGGTTACTCATACTGTATAATAATTGTAAAAGATGTCATTTAAAAAGGCATACTAACCAAGGGCCTTTATTTCATCTTGAGAAGATTATATATCACAATAAACTCAGAGATTAGATCTTTGCAATTATACGAATTGCCTTTCTAATATCATGTTAGTTTGAATGTTATATAAAGATAAAGTAATGAAGCTAAAGAGGTTTTTGTTGCCAATCATTTTACTGTTGTGGAAATAGTTTATAGAGAGGATACACTGTGTGTTTTGCTTAAGAAAATATTAGAGTTTCAATCTTTCATTGGTTAGTTAATTCCTTGGTGGGAATATTTACAAAGTGTTCACCTAGGTAAAAGGAATGGATAAATTGAAACATTGCTAATACATCATTATGTTAATTCTCTTATTCAAATAGAAAAGACTGCTATACAACTGTTTCAAATTTTTCTTTACATTGAATTATATGACAAGGTACATAGGACTACTTTTAAATAATATTTTAAAGTATTGACTCTCTATTTAAAAAAAATTAGTTCAGAAATAAATGGGGAGAAAAATGTGTTGAAGGATCAGATATAATTAGTTGATATGGTATAATTTCACTTCATGAATTTTTTGTATGTTTTGCTTAATTAAGTTAAGAAAAAAATCATTGTGAGTAAAGCCTTCATATTTTGTCTAAAGTGGTCAGCAAAATAATTGTATCGCTATTTTGATGCATAGTGCCCAATATGTATTCATCTGTTGAATTCCAAAATACATAGTTAAGCCCTTATTACGCAACAGATGCTGTTAAGAGCATTTTAAAGAAGAAAAAGTAAGAAGAGATGGGGGAAACACAGGACAGATAATGTCATGAAACTTTAAGTAGTATAATCAGCACATCAGGATACTTACGTTGAAATTCACGTTATTCTTTTGGAGCTCCCATAAGAACTCCTGAGGGAAGTTCTTTACATAACCTGCCTCTTTTCTTTTACCCTTGAAGAATTCATGCTAAAATCACAAGGAGAATAAAGTCATTTAAACTTCATTTTATTCTTTTACTTTTAGTGAACTTTATTATATATTTAAAAAAAAAAAAACTTGCGGGTTGACGAGATGGCTCAGCGGGTAAGAGCACTGACTGCTCTTCCGAAGGTCCTGAGTTCAGATCCCAGCAACCACATGGTGGCTCACAACCAACCGTAATGAGATCTGATGCCCTCTTCTAGTGCGTCTGAAGATAGCTCCGGAGCTAGCAGGGCAGGAGTGAGTGGGGCTGGAGCAAGCGGGGACGTCCTGAGTTCAATTTTCAGCAGCCACATGATGGTTCACGGCCATCTGTACAGGTACAGTGTATTCAAACACATAAATAAATAAATCTTTAAAAAAAAAAAACTTGCAAGTAAATAAAAACATCAAGACCAAAATTAACCAGGTAGAAGCTGCATTTTCAATAGGATTCAGAAATGAAATGTATGTATGCATCAATGATATACTGATCAGCTGCTGGAGAAAAAGAATACAACCCAAATTAGAAATATAAAAGTATGAAATGTACCCAGTAGAACCATCTTTCAGAAAGCCAGCAAAAGTATATTTCACGAAGGCACATGTCCCACTGTGAACTGTAAAATAATATCCCTTTACATTGACATTTGGTGGCAAGGATGTCACCAACGGAAGAGCTTTGGATGGAAAAACCAGCTTTAGGAGTTCCCTTCCCTCCCCTCTCCTCTCCATTTCTCTCCTTTCCTCCCCACCCCTCCCCTTTCCTCCTCTCCTCTTTTTTTTCAAATGCACACACACACACACACACACACACACACACACACACACACACATACACATACACCTCAGAAGAGTTGTTTTAACAATAATTCGTCTAGAGAGCTATTTACACAGGCAGAAAGAATATGAATTCTGAAATCTGGAAGATACTGCTAATCCCTCCTGCAAATCCTAGCTGTTGCGTAACTCTTAACTATCACTATGCCTTGAAATAAAGCAGCTGTTACCTCCTGAAGAAACCTCTACAGTTCAGTCTTATTAAAGTCCCTCATACTGAGAGCAGAGAGAACTCTCACTAAATCTGGGTGCCTTCCCTCACCAAGGTAATATAATGGGCCAATAACAATAACTGAAGACAGAATCTTATGAGCACACCTGCATGGAAGTTGTCCAGAGATCTTGTCAGTAGTACAGAGTTTGTATCTTTAATATTTCAAGTAGAGTGTGGGACTCTTTGGTAGTGTAGTTTGCCCAACTGACTTCTGGGTAAGTAATTGCCTTTGAATCATTCAGGCTCCTTAGAGGAATAAGTAATCCAAATAAATTCAGTGGTTTTTTCCCAGTTGCACTTCAGTGGAATTCTTTCTTTTTGTTGAACTGTCATTCTCTGTAGCTGGTGTGAGTGCCCCCCCCCCCCCAAGAGACGTCGCATAACCCTTATCTAGGAAAAAGAATCACAGCTCATTTATTGATGAGGACAAAAAGAAGTTGAACATGATCTATAAGGAAACATAATTTATTTTTTTTAATTGTAGATTAGGCACACTAGTTCAAAATTTATAGAAGATATACAGTGGAAAATTCCATACACTCTCATTGATAACTGCTTGGCATTCAACACTATCAACACATCCTTCTTAAAATAAATATATGTGTTTTCTCATAGAGTTCGCTCAAACAAACACAGTAACTTTCAGCTACAAGTGTATTTAGTGTATCACCCTGAGTTCTCTCTCCCCACCCCAACCCTCTCCCACACATGCCATGAATTTATAATCTTTATTCTGTGATGGGCCCTCTATCATTTTATAATGGCAACCAGCCACAAAGTGATGGTGTCAATTGACCATAAAGTGAACACTTTATAAAATTCTTCTTATTTTGTTTAAAATTAGCAGAATAATTACATCATGGCTTTGGTATACAATGCCTGCTAGTCTTTTATCCTTTGTGAGACAAAAGGTGTATTAAGCATTTATCACATCATGAGGGTAGTATAAAACTCTGTGGGACACCAGTACAGAGGATAAATGTAATGAAGAAATAAGTGCGTCATGACACACATGACAGATGACATCATGCACCCTAAACTCAAATCGCATAAACACCACATTTGGGTTATTTCTAAGCTCAAAACTTGCGACTTTTTTGGAGCTCAGATAAGAACTAAGAGAAATCTAAAAGGCTGACATAGAAACCAAGTATGAGAGAGGTGCAGGTGGAACTAGGAAGGACAGGGATAAGGATGGAGAACAGCTGATCCTTACATTCAATGACTGTGATGTATAAGTAAGACGCAGCGTACACTTCACAAATTAGAAGAAAAGACTTTGAAAGGTTTTGTCCTAAAGATGGTGTTTGAAGAGAAAGATGTTTGTAATGTATACATGCATCCACTCTTTGTATATAATATCCAATATATACAAAGAACTCAAAAAGTTAGACTCCAGAGAACCAAATAACCCTATTTAAAAATAGGGTACAGAGCTAAACAAAGAAATCTTAACTGAGGAATATCGAATGGCTGAGAAGCACCTAAAGAAATGTTCAACATCCTTACTCATCAGGAAAATGCAAATCAAAACAATCCTGAGATTCCACCTTACACCAGTCAGAATGAATAACATCATCAAAAACTCAAATACCTCACTGACATCTGTAATCTTTGGACCACTTATTAAGTAAATGTAACTTTTAAATGTAGTAGCAAATACAAATTTAGAGAAAAATTCCTCTTGTGTACTATAGAGCAATGACTACAGATACTATTACCTACTGTACTTTTCAAAAAAGCTACAAGGAGTTTTACTAATAAATTCTAGAGGAGATTCATGTGTTTAATTTGACTCAAACCTTATACAATGTGCACAATTACCTAAATCTATTATAGTACTTCAGTGATATTTTGTTTTTTGTCTCAGAAGAAGGAGTTTAAAGACAAAAGTCTATTACTCCCACTAAAAAGCCTGAATTAGTCAGCTAAACAAACCAGACCATAGGACAGAGTATTTGGATCTTGTTGCAGGCTCAGCTGCTAACCTTTCCTGTGCATCAAACAGCTAATATCCTCAGCTCATGTTCCGATCTGTGAAATGATGGGCTGGACTCGGGGATCTTCAGGTTTCTTCCTCCTTCGACATTCCGTGGGTCATGCTTTAATACAGTGCTCACCAAACTGTAGCCTAGGAAAATAGTTTTGGAGGCCAGCCACCTTTCCACCATTTCATCAGCATGTCACTTTCCTGCTTCTTCGAATCACACAAAGAAGAAATAACTAACTGCTTTGCCAATCCCAGAATTACTGAATTCAAACCAAGTAAAGAATAGGTATTAGAAAATTCAAGGTGACACAGTTTTAAAGGGAGTCAAATCAAAACAACTACAGGAAAGATTTCCTAAAATCTAAGCACCAAGCTATCATTTAAGACATCATACAAATAATAAAACTCTAACATATCTTAACATACAAACATAACGTAAATCTACAAGAATCTTCATGTTATTACTTCATAGATTATGATATAGCCTTTGGGTAAACTCAGAGAAATGTTTCTGACCCTTATAAGATTAAATTAAATTCAATTAAAACTGGGAGTAAAACAATCCTTCCCATCAAACTGTCTGCAGCTTGTGGGGAAATAGGGCCTGTATCAACCTTCCCATGGTTATAAATTCAAATTAGTGTTCTACCTCTGCATTGTATGGAATTAATTACTGAAGTGAGATCTTACATCTTCACGAGCATTTATAACCCCACAGCAGTGTTGAGTTTTAATATGTGCTCAAATATGAAGCTACATATTTTGGATGTTTTATTTAAGATAATGAGATGCCATCCAGGGCCAGATATCTTGGGAAATGGCGTGGAAATTGTTCCTGCTTTTATGAATATGAATCAATGAGAAGACTAAGCCCAGCATTTTCTATATAGCAAGCCATACACCAGGAGGAAAATCATTCGCCCAAGTAGGAGAACAGACGGGTTTGCACAGTGAAAATATTTACACAGTTGCAAAATACAATTAGTTTGCTGTCCAAACAAGAGGGAAATCAGTATTCTGGTATTTCCTTTACTAGCCTGAGATGTATCACTGTGGCATGAATACATAGCCTTTGTCTCACTATGCTGATTGAATGCACTCCTTGAGAACAGGATTGTTAACACTCACTGCTGCCTGCACTTACCCTCTACAAACAGTGGAGATAGCAGGCAAGCTGCTGCTAGTAGGACGACTGACTACATTTCTTTGCTCATTAATCAGGAGGTGCTCTTTGTTTTCCATGAGAACTTCCCTGAAACTATTGCTCTCTCCTTCAGGAAAGTGATATAACCACTTCAAACCTTGCACTGTTCCTGAGACAATCCCTATGTAAATGGCTGAACATCGTCCCACTCCTGCGTGACGGCGGGTTGCCTTTGTTTTCATACATGAACTATGGAATACACACACATACATACATACATACATACATACATACATACAGACATACCTTCATATATATGTGAAATCATATATATATTCATGCCCTTCCCCTTCCCTCTCCCTCCCCCTCTCCCCTCACATCTTGCAACTCACATCTCCCTAACCCTATAAAAAGTCTGCTTTATCACATGAAACCAACAGTTTAGTCATTTCTACTTAAAAGAATTTTATCCTGATTATCCTCATTTATCATGTTAATCACCTGTTTTAATTTTTAAATGTGTTTGTGTATTGTAGTGTGTGTGTGTAGTGTGTGTGTGTGTGTGTGTGTGTGTGTGTGTAAATAAAAATGTACATGCCAGGACACATATGCACAGATATGGAAGTCAGAGAACAGCTTTCCAACTTGTATTTCATTATGAGGCAAGGCTTATTGTTTCTACCTCTGGACCTCATACTCCAAGCTAGGTAGCCCTTTACCTTCCAGCCAATATACTTGTCTCTGCCTCCCTTCTCACTGTAGCAGTAGTACGATTGCAGATGCATGCAATCACATCTGGCTTTTAACAAGAGGTTTGTGGATCGAGTCCCCAGACTTACACAATGGCTTCTACCCACTGAGCTATCTCCATGGTCATTGTTTTAATTTCTTACTCTTAGTCTTTCATTAATTGTCCATTATAAGATGTATCTTTACTTTATTTAACACATTTATGACATGTAAAATGTATCTGAAATTCTCTTTGTACTTGACCACTCTAGTTTTTATTGTGTTAAATTGACACATTATACCTATGTAAAAACATATTGCAACAATATATAAGCTAAAATAGTTTTACTAAAGTATTCTAAAATATGTTATTCTAGTTTTAAGAGGCTATTTGCTCTTTCTAATTTACGTAAGACATTTATGGAGACGAAATAAAAAGTAAAACTCTCAATTTGTTCAATTAAGTTCCTTGCTCTTCTTTTCTGAAAGAAATTCAAGTGTGTCACAAGATAGAACTGTTAAATATCTTTATTTGGATAAAGAATTTTATAGAAAATGCTGCCTAAAGCATAATTTAGATTACTGGTTCTATCAAACTCTAATCCTGACAGCTAAAAAATGACTATTCTCAAGAATTACTCAAATTGATCTAGAGTTGACAAAAGAAATGAAAGCAGATACTCTCCACAGGAGACAGGGATGAACAGGAGAAAAAAATTAACTGGGTTTATGCCAGGCAGTGGTGGCAAATACCATTAATCTTAGCACTCAGGAGGTGGAGGAAGATGGATGTTTATGAGTTGGAGACCAGCCTGATCTACAGAGCAAGTTCTAGAACACCCAAAGAAATACATAGAGAACCCTTGTCTCAAAACAAAGCAAAACAATAAATGATACAAATACTAGATTCATGAATATATCATAATATTAATATGACTAGACTCAAATGGAAAAGAATTACTATGCTGGATATTTATTCTTAATAAATAGTCTTCGACTCTCTTACTCTTGCTCTCTTGCCTCTTGCCTCTTGCTCCCCCTCTCTCCCCTTTCCCTTCATTCCCCCTCTTCATGTGGTCATGGCTGGCCTCTACTTCTCTACACTCTCCTTCTCTCTACCTTGCTCTGCCTCCGCTACTCTCTTAACTCCCCTCCCCTTGCCCTACATAAACTCTATTCTATGCTAAAAATTATAATAATGAAATAAATAAGTAGTCCTCTTTCTCCTAAGCAATTCACCAGTATTGTCATTTCAACATCTAATTGTCCTAGTTCTGTTACTTAATCTTTATGCATGAATATATTCAAATCATTTAAAAATTTCAGTTTAAACATACTGGTGTTTGCAAGAGTAATCCAACCTTTGAGGAACATTTCCATTCACATTTTTATCCCTTTAATCTACCTACGACTTCCAAGTGTCTTAGATACAAGCTGGTTCACCATCATTGCTGTTCACCAAGCTGTTTGTGTTTCACTTGAGGATCTATAAGTTAGCAAACACCTTCTGGGAGTTCCATATCAGCAGAAAGCAGGTCTAGAAATATCTTCACACCACTCCCCAATTTACCGGATCAGAAAAGGCTTGAATCTTTCCTGCACACTGAAGGCAGGTGATGGGGAATGAGCCCAGGACTTCCTGCAAACTAACCACGCACTCTACCAACTGAGCCATGTCTTATGATCTGGATAGCTTATGGACCTTCATGATCATAATGACCCAGCTCCATCACTTAAATCACCAGTATCTAGTGTGTTGTAATACTGCATATGCAGTAAAAAATAATAATATGCATTATATTAAAATTTAATCACAATATAACAACATATGACAGTATATGCCAAGTACTATAACTAAAACATATGGTTGTGTTGAGAAAGAAAATACCCAGCTGAGAAAATGGAGGTTTTGTGATGTAAATTGTATTTAAACTTCATTAGAACTCATGGCTGGGGAAGTCAGAGACCCAAGGGGAATCTATTGATGTTTTGCTTAATGGCAATATTTTCAGACTATCTTCTAAATATTTATGTTTATAACTATAGAATAATGTTGCTTTTAACCTTAGTCAGAAAATCTTATTACAGTGAATCATGGTTAATACAGAGGCTCAGAAACATTCAAGTGCTGAAAATAAGTGACAGTGAGTACTCAGTCATAAAAGTTACACACAAACACACACACACACACAAACTCATACACACACAGTCACACACACACTTGTGCACACACATACACATATAAACACATACACTCACACATACATACAAACCTAGACACATTCACACACACATGCACATACACTCACACACAGACACCCACACTCATACACACACACAGACACAGACACACACATACACACATGCTCACACACATATAAACGTATAGACACACTCACACACACATACACTCACACACACACACACACACACACACACACACACACACACACACATCAACTTTATCCCTTCAGTGTTAGAAAATATTGCAGAAAAGATGACAGAGAGAGAGCAAAACTACAGAGCAGGAGAATTGGAACACAGTCCATGAATGAAGTTCTGTGAATATCATTCTGAGAGCTTGTGAGCAAACTCTAAGAAAATAAGATAAGATTCATGGAACCTCTGTTCCTGCTAAGCAAGGATTTGTTCTCGGGAGGTGCTTTTGTGTTTCTCCCAACTGTGTTACATAGGAGTGGGCTTGCTTCAGACAGATTGCCCATTGCTGCTTACTTTTGTAGTTTAACAATGTTCCCAATCATAGGTTGTTTTTGTGGTTGGATACAGCCTAAGCTTCTGTGAACTTTCTTTGTGTGACTTTGCTCAACCCCCAGAGTATTCTCAGAATGTAAATTCTCTGATACTCTGAGTAAAGATGGCTATTGCATGGAACTTTAGTCTGCTTCACTGTTAGGCTCTGCTCTCCCAGGATCATGCCACCAAATAGAGTGGTAACAAGTGCCACAATATGCCATCTCCTAGACATGACACAACTGTCATACATATGAACTCACATCAAATGTGTTTATTTGCACAAGACCTGCACAAAGTCAATCCATTAAAAGACCCCACCATGACATGGCACTCACAAAGCTCCATGCCCCAGACAAATAACAACTGGCAGTTTATGGTTGCTGGAAGAGAATTAGTTTCTAATTGGAGTCTAGCCATGTGTAGGCTGCCCAGACTCCAGTGGATGATCCCATACCATGCAGGTATGGGCTGTCCCAATTAAATTCCATTTGTTACACACAAAACAAAACAAAACAAAAGAATAGGAAAATATGAAGTTAAGAATATGTCAATGTTGGGAAAGATCCTAGGTGTGAGTTGGAAAGAGGGAGTGGGTTTGGCTATGATCAAATTACATTGTATACATGTATAAAATTTTCAAAGAATAAATTTTTAAATATTTAAAAGAATGAGTATAAGAAGAATAACTATAATAAAACATAAAAGTTAACTTGAGAATATATTGATAGAAATTTAAATATTCCAAAGAGTATAAATTCAGTTTTTAATCTGTAGGAAATAAAATATGGAAAAGGGACCATTGTAAATTAAGCAGAAAAGTCAAGCAAGGAAAACATAATGTGATTTCATATACAACTTTTTTTTTCTTAAAATGAAAGGATACAATGAAGATCAAGTAGATGTTACTTGGATGAGATTGGGGGTGGGAAGAATGAGGGGGGGAGATAGATCTAGATGAAGAAACTGGCATACTGAAAAATCTAAGGTCAAGAAATTTAAGCTCAGATTAAAAGAGTAATTTTTACAAACTTACCATGAATCAGCACAGTTCTGACTTTATAACATTTTTAGATGGCACAATACAATAATTTGATAACTGGTTAGAGAAGCCAGAGTTACAAGTCATAGAAAAAGCAAAGCAGATACAAAGTAATGAGCCTACAGTTTGGGGAAACTTTTATTTTTTTATCTGTAACATTAGTTTGCTTTTCCACACAGGATAGATTGGTTTCCTGAACATAGAAGCTTCGTTGTCCATTTGAAACCCAACTACTCAACAATGGTGTAGTTCACTGTGTGTGGGTTATGTTGGCTTGCCCTACAACACTGGCTCCGAGCTGATGAGACGGCAGTCGCAGTTAGCCTTTCTTGGTGGTGACCGTGTTAGATGTGTCAGTCTGTGTCTTACCTAATGAAGCTTGCTTGCAAATCAAGTGTGCACACTGAGCCCTTGGAAGGCTGAAGCACTGCTTAGTGCACCTTTCTGTTCTGTAGTTGCTGCTGTTTCACGACTCCAGGCACGGAAAGGAGGCTAGGACCAGCTTGAATCACTGCTGTCTTCTGTCACTATTCCATTCACTGCTTTAGATTGCACATATTGAGGTACACTATGTTTGAGGACAAAGTATTCCTAGCAGAAATAGTGACAATTGTGCATTGACATTTTAAAAAAATGTATCCTTCGATGAATGACATATAAATTAAGGAAAAAGCCCTGAAATTTTATGTTTAATTTTAGTTTTATTCTTTGTAGAAAATAAATTGTTTCACATACAGTAGTGCCCCAGAAGAAAAATACACACACACACACACAGACAGAGAGAGAGAGAGAGAGAGCAACCATTGTAAAAATGCCTTATGATTCTACCAGCTCCTTTTCTTTCTAAATGTTTTTCTTCTAATAATTGTAATTTAGAGCTATAGAGAAATCACCTCTTGGAACACTAACCTTGGGTGTTACCTGTTACACGCAGATGGCCATGGCTTTTAAGAGATCTTTGTAATTTCTAAAGTGATGAGATTTAAAACAACTATTTTAATCTTTTTTTTTTCTCCTCTGTTTCCTCTGCAAATTCAAAAGTAATTGGATGGCTTAAGCCAATAAGTATCTAATTTGAATTTTTAAAATATCAAAGTCTGTAGGGAATTCTCTTTGGGTGCTGCAGGGCACTGAAGAGCAACGTGTAAATTGTTTCACTTCTTCTGTGTCTATACAGGGCAGGGTCTACTGTCCCTACAGTAGGTTCAGTCAAAGAAACCGTTTGACCTGAATGTCTGACCCAATGACCAGTGGATTGACTGAATTCCCAGTCATCAGCTCTGCTCTGCCCATGCGTGTCCGCGTGCTTTGTTTGCTCGCCGGCAGTTTCTGCATAGAGAACACACAGCATATGCCAGGTGGCCATGTGTCTGAGGCAGACAGAAGAGAACAAAGCAAAAGGGAAAAAAAAAAAAAGATTTCATTTGGACAGGGATGCTTTCAGCCCTCCGAACTGCCAGTAACAGAAAAGAGAGGAGAAAGCAATGACGCTTGAACATACTCAACAGTAAACAACATCAAGCCTGAGATTCACATCACACATCTCCCTCTGCCGCTGCTGACAGCCTCAGCGTGCATATGGTGGCAGGAGACAAAGAAATCTGCTCAGGGAGGCAAGTACTGGAGGAGCACCTCAGCCCGACGGAGCTCCTCCTCAGATGGCTGCTTTAAGATCTGTTCGATAACAAACAAGCGTTCTAGGGTCAGACACCTGTTTTGTTAAAGGAGAGCTCTTGGCAAAAGAAATCGGAACGTGCTTTGTGTCTTTCCTCTTTCTTTAGTATTTAATGCGCTGTCCCCCTTCTCTTAGCTCACAACAGAATACAGAGGTCAGATGCTATTACCATCTCAGAAGGGTTAGAAACTATTAAATATCATCTGATTCGGAAGCAAGAGGATGTGGATTCTTTAAAGAGAAATGGATTCTAAATACGCTGTGGTTTATTATGAAGGACAAACATGTTTACCTCTCTGCAGTTCTTACGTAGAAGCTGCTAGAGGAGAGACAGCAAACTATCCTACTTCCAGTACTCCCAATTTTTCCCTACAGCACTACGAAGATGAAAACTGGCATTCAGAGCTGTGAGTTGGAGGTCACTTCACTCTTAAGAGAAACCTCAATCTAAGGATTTCTGATCCCAAAGCCTGTGCTAATACACCATCACAGTAAGCTATGCCTCCATTTGTCAATAAGCCAGTTTGCAGGAGATTCTCCAGAGTCGTATACTTCTTCTATAACTGTACTGTTTATCTAATTGGATGCAGGTGTTCTAATGGCGTGTCAGTCTAGATGTTTGCATATATTAGGATATGAAAGCGTTTGGCATTTGTTTTCTGTTTTCAAGGAATTTTTTTTTATCTCTTTATATTAAATCTGACAATTCCTTCCACTGGTTTTTCCCATCTCCTACCTTTTCTGTATTTAATTCAAAAAGGCAGAACTAATCGGTGGCTTCTGGGTGCCCTGGGATCACATCCTCCTGCCTCTATCAAGGCTTTCTACTTTTCCCCCATACTGCACTGGATGACGTGGCTATAGTTTTGGCTCCAGGCCATTTCTGATTGCCCAGAAAACAAATCAATTTCCTGTTTTCTTTTGAATCTCCACCCAGCTCACTGTCTTATAAGAGTAGACGGATAAATAAAATTTCTTGTGATAGTGGCTAATTCAATAATAAAAGCAAGAGAAACTCTGAGAAAAACATAGGTAAGTACAGGTGTGTGCATGTGTGTGTATGTGCGTGTGTGTGTGTGTGTGTGTGTATGTTCGTGTGCGTGTGTGTGTGTGCGTGTGTGTGTATGTGCGTGTGTGTGTTCGTGTGCATGTGTGTGTGCGCGTGTGTGCATGTGTGTGCGTGTGTGTGTATGCATGTGTGCATGTGCGTGTGTGTGCGTATGTGTGCGTGTGTGTGTGCATGTGTGTGCGTGCGTGTGTGCATGTGTGCATGTGTGTGTGTGTGTATGCATGTGTGCATGTGCGTGTGTGTGCGCGTATGTGTGCGTGTGTGTGTGCATGTGTGTGCGTGCGTGTGTGCATGTGCGTGTGTGTATGTGTGTGTGTGTGTGCACATGTGTGTATGTGTGTGCATGTGCGTGTGCGTGTGTGTGTGTGTGTGTGTGTGTATTCACAGAGCCATGTAAAATGGGTGAAACGCTCTTCCAGGAAAGGAACAAAGTCATATTGTCTCTTATCTGGCATTTAAGGTGATTTTGTTGAGCTGAAAAATCCTATATTCATAGAGAAGCCTTGCCTGTGGTGTCAGGATCATCTGTGATTATTAAAAGTGGGGCTTTAAAGATCTAATTTACTTCTCGTCATGCACTGCTTGCTGTTTGCATTCCACTCTGGCCGAACATTGAAATGAGACAAGCCTTTATCACCTTTGTGTCTGGTCACCTCTCCTCCCTGCTCTCCTATGCTAGCGTAGCTCTCCAGTACCAAGCTGCAGGGAGCAGCAAACAGATCAGGGGGGTGCAAGTGGGGAGAACAGAGAAACAAATGCGAAGAGAGCAATCTGGCCGGGCTCCTAATCAGACGAAAATGGATTTAATGAAAATATTTGTATCAGTAGCAAGCTTTTCTTTCATAAAATCTTTCCTTTATAATTCCCTAAAATGTAGACACTTAGCCTTAAATCCCACACGGCTGTAGTATTGGCAAACACATTAGTACAGCTCTCAGGGAAAGCAAGGGGGAAATCGCTGTTATTTTGCAGGTTTTAAGAGAAAGAGGAAATCACACAACCTGCATGAAAATCCCAGATAGCTTGGCTTCCTGAATCTGCCCATGGCAAAACCCAGAGAGATGGTTACAGTTCCAAGGTCGATTCCAGAAACATATTTGGATTTTTATTTCAGTTTACTCAGATATAACAACTGACTCATTTTGGCAAACAGATGTGTGGAAGGTGAACTTTTATGCCCCATCCTTGGTGTCAGAAGTAGAATTGAGAATTTGAACTAATTTCCATTTTTATTATGTAGTATGACTTTTGCTTCTTTGTTCTCTCATAATCAACTTCAGTCCTCATGAAAATACCCTAGTCGATCGTGTCTAACAGGGTTGGATTCTGTGCACTGAATGTCGAGCTGTTTATGAGTGTGATATCCATGTGTGCACCTGACAGACTGTCTCTCAGCGGAGTAACAAATTGGATTTTTCAAGAGCAGAAGAGAGCCGCAAACTCCTTCTAGTAAAGTAAATATGATTCCACTGGTATATAGCTGAATTTTTAAACTAAATTAAAAATGAATGCCTCATGACACAAGCTAGAGTCATCAGAAAGAAAGAAACTTCTTTTGAGGAAATGCCTCCATGATATCCCTAGCTGTAGGGCATTTTCTCAACTAGTGATCAATGTGTGAGAGGGCCCAGGCCATTTTGAGTAGTAGTATGCCTGGGTTGGTGGCCCTGGGTTCTTTAAGAAGGCAGTCTGAGCAAGCCAGGGGAAGCAAATCCATAAGCAGGACTCCTCCATGGCTTCCACGTCAGCTCCTGCCTCCAGCATCCCGTCCTGTTTGAGTTCCTGTCTTGACTTCCTTCAATAATGCCTAAGAAATCCCTTCCTCTGCAACTTGCTTTTGGGTTATGGTGTTTCCTCACATCAACAGAAACCCTAAGACATCCACTATTTATAGTGTTCCACTTGGATTATTGCTGTAATAAATCACATTGACCAAAGCAATTTAAGAGATGAAGGGTTAAAATTGACTCACAGTTCTAGGTTACAGTCCAGTGTGGCATGAAAGTCACCTCAAGGATGGCTTGAGGAAAATAGTCCAATTGAATGCACAGTCAAGAAAGAGACAGGGATATATGTTTGCACTCAGATAACTTTCTCCTTCATGTTTAGTCCAGAGCCACAGGCCACAGAACATTTCTGACCACGTAGATGCCGACACTTTTTCTCACCTCATCCTAACCAAGATCATTTCCCATAGACACATCCAGAATCTAACCTAACTTCGTCATTTCCAGACACATATGCCCTAGGTGATCCTAGGTTCTATTGTTCAACAAACAATACTACCCATCACAACTACTAAATCACTTTTATGAGTATCATCTAAGATGAATGATGTTCTTCTAGGACATTTTTTTGATAACACAGTACCTCCCCTCTTTCATTTCTCTCCTAATCTCTCTTCTCCTTTTCTTTCTATATAACGCATGGTTTTGTGCTGTTGCCTGGGAGTCCAGACTTCTCTTGAACTCATGTTCCTCGTGCTTAGCCCCATGATAACTACAAATTACAAGCAAGTGCTAGCATGCTTGGCTTCAGCTCTTCTAATAAATATTCACTTCTAATTAATAGTTACAGATTGATTCTAATTGACTTTCACTACAAAGACCATTATAACCAGGGCTGTCTAACTACCTTCTCCTAAACAGTAAAGACTAGAAGCCTTGGAAGAGATTATAGTACTATCATCTCAATTAACCACAGAATCTGCTATACTGAATAGATATAATTTCATGTTGGCGGAGGCTTGACCAGCAGGAAGTCAAAAAGGAAGGAAACAGGCAAGATCAGGGCATCTGTCTTCTATTTAAAAGATCAAGAAAAGATTTGCTTCCGGGATAGACAGTCAAAGAGCAGATTATACAGGATATCTTTTTGTCCAGCAAAAAGGTTTGGAATGAGCCTGGTAGATACAAGATCTTCCTATTTGCCAAATATGGACATTTTGAGCTCAATTTGTGCAATGATACTTGCATCCAAATCACTGAATTATTGAGAATCTCTGAGATCACATGGAATTAGAGAGACAGAAAATAACAAGAGAGAATGAATGAAAGAAATAATAATAATTAGTTCTTCTTTACAGTAAAGTGCAAGCTAATCATAGAATAGAGATAATAACCTATACCAGATAATCAGTGGATTATTCACTCCCACAGGGTGACCATTTCATGAGTAAGAGACATTTAAGAATCTTAGAAATTCACCTCCCCCAGTTGGTTCTTATTTACTAAGAGAAAAGTAACAACTTCACTATGGTGAATCATTTCCGATACGGGGAAAGCCAGGGAGACTATGTTACCATCAAGACAGGCCACTCTGATACAAAGACAATTTTGAGTGGAAGAAACCTTTTAAAAAGAGAAAACAAAAAGCATAGAAATAGTGTTGTGACCTCCTTCCTCACTTCTCCCTGGAAGAGAAAAATAATTATCATTACAAGTGACGCCTTTCCTAATCGAGGCAGGCAGAAACACCTGCATCTTGAAAGACCAACAACTGACACCAAGAAAATTCTACATAAACAGTCCCTGTTCAGATAAGTCTTACCTTTCTTCTCCCTTCCTTCATAACCGAGTTGCTTCTCCACAGTTGTGTGTCCTTGTTCAACCTAATGTAAAAGTGTTCAGACTTTGCTTCTTCTTTGGGTCTTCCTTTCCAGCATATTAAATAAATTTCTTCGTTTTGTTCCTTCTAACGTGTTTTAGGTCCATTGTATTCTGAAACCTACTCACCCCCCCCCCCCCCCCAAAAAAAAATCCTCTAACAGGAAAAAATAAAAACCTTTGCATTCCCTTGTCCTTTGCCTCCATACTTAAAGACTCAAAGTAAAAAATCACTGCTGTAGAAACAAGACAGTACCATGCTATCATGTGCCTTCTGATAAAAGTGATTGATGAGAATGACGCGAATTGGAGGACACTCTTGTCAAAAGTCAATGAAAGATTCCTCTATTTTACAGAGTTGTTGATGTAAGCATAGCAGTCACTTCTTCATGTGGTGACCTGACAAGAGATTTCAGTTTCACATGTTAGAAAGCAGACACAGCTGGAATGGTACAAGGCAAAGCAGAGGCGACTCTTCGAAGACTCCTAGCATTGCGAAGCTCAGTGCCTAAAGGCAAGATAGGAAATGTTAAGGCTTTGAAAGGATGTCTCGAGAAGACCGTGCGTGGGAGACAACAGTGAGGAAGGGTGCAGTATAAAGTTCAGGAGATGAGGAGCCTGACAAAGCACTAGGTCTCCTGTTCCTTCAAATATTATTTCTTCTTGGTATGATTATTAATACTCTAGATCTTCTTTTCAAACACAGGTGACTTCTTTTATAATAGATGAAGAGTTTCTTGAACATTTTCTTTATCTTATTTCCATCTGTTTGCCTGACTACTAAATACGTCCTAGTACCTATCCATGCTTTCAAATATGTTAGACGTTAGCTTTTAACTTGCTCATATTATTCCATCATTTGCACTTGATTAAACTCTAGATCTCAGCGTTTGGTGAGTCCACTCCTTTTATCAGTGCTGATAGTACCTGTTAAAGAAGACTGTATTGTTTCTTCTTTTTCTCCTTTTCAATTCTTCTAATGTGTTATCTATTATTTCTGTAGTCTAAGTGTCTATTGTACATACAATCTTACCCCCAAAACATTCTAGAATGCTTGAATTACGATTTAAATTTTTATGAGAAACATGGTTTAGTTAACAGTCGAAGGAAATAAGATCTTTCAGACATTTAAAGGAAGTAGCCAAGTATTTTTGCCTGTAGCAGCTTGCATAGCACATTCCACCTAGTACTAGGAAAGTTAATCATCAGGGAGAATTTCCTATTTAGTTTTAAGTTTCCCCCGCCTCTGGTTCTGCTTTAAAACCTGTGTGACATGGTAAGCAATGGGGGTCTTACCATCTACTTATGGTGGGCTACTTCATTAGCATTTTACTGCTGAGAACAGAAATCATGACCAAGGCAACTCTTATAAGCGCTAACTTACAGGTTCACAGGTTCAATCTATTATCATCAAGTCAGGAGCATGGCAATGTCCAGGCACACTTGAAGCTGAAGGAGCTGAGCTAAGATCTGAAGGCTGCTAACAAAAGACTGGCTTCCAGGCGGCAAGGATGAGGATCTTAAACCCACATCCACAGTGACACACCTACTCCAGCAGAGCCACACCTTCTAGTAGCAACACACCCTGGGTGGAGCGGATACAAATCATCTCAGTAATCAATACAATATGCCTTGAGCAATGACAATATGCCTGTATTGTCGGGGTGCCTCAGGGTCTTGTCTGATCAAAACCTAGTAGGGAAGTGACATTAGGGTTCTTTCTCATAAGACATTCTCTTTCATATTAGGGTACCAGCCTATTCAATTCCTTAGTTTTGTTTGATTATCGTGGAACACATGTGGAGGCTAGGAAATGGAAAATGGATCAAGGATGAGGAGGTTGTGCATTTAGGGAGGAGGGAATACTAGAATAGACATGAAGAGAAGGTAGAGATATGTACTACTGAAACAAAGCATCCAAGCAGGTAGAGATGAGGATGAGGAATGGAGGGACCAGAAGAAGGCTTCATCAGTCAAGTGTGCATGGAGAAACCACTTGGAAACAGGATCCACATAAAACATATAATAAGAAGCGATTTAAACAACAACAACAACAAAAAAACCTATGAGATAGGAAACAACAGGAGGGAATTTTGGGCATTACAGGGTTAACTGTGGGTGGGACAGAACAGAGGAGGGAAGGAAGGGTAGGGCACAGGGACATGTTAATTAAAACTGAGGACATATGAAGAAGCCTTATGAAACCCTACCTGTTTGTAAGATAATGAAAACTGTATTAAGGGTTTTACACTAAAGCACTCCACATTATGAATCAGGTTGTTCTCAGCAGACACGGATTATTAAATAAAAACCTATTTTGAACTAATGTTCTCATATCCTACAGTAAATGTTGTCCCCTTGCAGAAATGGTAAACTAAAAATACACCAAATGTCACCTATAAAGAAGTAGTTGGCACTGTTGTTCTTCCGATGGGGTTGCAATCCCTTTCAGCTCTTTAAGTCCTTCCTCTGACTCTTCCAGAGGAGTCTCCGACCTCAATTCAATGGTATCTACATTTGTCTCAGTCAGTTGATGGTAGAGCCTCTCAGAGGACAGCCACGCCAGTCTCCTGTTTGCATGTGCAATGTGGCCTCAGTAACAGTATTAAGATTTGTTGTGCGCACATGGGATGGATCCCAAGTTGGGCCTGTCACTGGGTTCCAGAGACTAAGCCAGAACCCAAGGAGCAAACATGAGCTGGTTTGTTACCCTGGGCACATGTATAGCAGAAGACTGCCTTGTATAGTCACAGTAGGAGAGGATGTGTTTAATCCTGTGGAAGAGAGATGCTGATGGAGGTGAGGTGGGGCTGGGTGGGCAGGTCATGGAGCACCCTCTCAGAGGCAGGGAGCCAATGGGGTGAAGAACTCAGGGAGGTGGGTGGGGGAAGAGGAGCAACTTTTGGAATGTAAATAAATAAAATAATTTAGTAAAAACAAAAACAAAAAAGATTTTTACATCAATAATGCTTATCTGTTAGAGAAGGATTTATGAAAGATTTATAAAATCTTTAATTTAATTAATATTCTGGGTATCGTTTAATTTTCCACTTCCACCAAATTACAGTTCATAGAATTGACAAGAAGATTTAACCCATTTGTTCATCTTTTTTAATAAACTGAAATCAATACAATGAAAAGGAAAAAACAAAAAATAAAAAAAAAAAGGAAGAGGAAAAGGAGTAGTTTACCCTTTGTTGAACATGCTTCAGCCTGCCTTTGTTGGTCTCTCTTATTGAGGTGGCCATAGAGCCCTAAAGCAAAATGCTGTGACTTATCAAGCACCTTGATTGTAACGGTATGGACTAACAATATCAACTTTACTTTCATGCTATGCTATCTCATTGATTTAAAATTATACTCATAATATTTTAATATCTCTTTATGACTGTGAAGGCAAAATGATTGTACAGAATTGTATACATATTCTAGAGGACCCTGTCTTCTTGTTCTGAATTTCACTTTACAGAGCGTTATGAAGTCTCTATGTAAATTTTGACATTGGTTTCCAGCCAAATCGATACAAAGAGTGGTCAAGAAATTTCCCCTAGAGTACATTCTATAGTTGACTATTTTACTCTTCCTTAATATGTGTTTTACATCATCCTAAGTTCTATTTCCTTAGCTGGGTTTAGTTTTATTCTGTATGGCCAACCTCAGCAAGAAATCTAAACCAGAATTAGATTTCAGACTCTTCCAACTGTCAGTTTTGTACTCAAACAAACTAGGCGTTGCTGTCCCTCAGAAGGAAAGCTGCCTCTCACATATAAAGAATCATCGACTTGGAAGATTCCATATCTTCAAAGGTTGTTTTGAAATGTTGATGTACCATATAAGTAAAAAAACTCTCCAGGCAGATTAAATGCATATATAAATCTATAATAGCCCACTGACTCCAGTTGGCAGAGCTATAGCTTTAGGATAAGAGGCAAAACACTTCCCAAAGAAGTTGGAGACTCCTTTTTGTCTTGCTGCCAAATCTTCCCTGCTGACTCTCACACGCTGACTAATGCGTATGCTTGTATTATAAAGTTCCAGGCCATGGTCTTCACCCAGCCTCAGGATGGGACCACTTGCTACTACAGCCTCTCTGAATTCCAGACAGTACAGGTTTGTCCTCCGCTCCACTTCTAGGGTCTTTCATGTTGTTTGTATATGACCATTAATAAAATGGATATCCTGCAGCCCATACTTCACTCAACACACAGTATTCTTTAAAAATAAGAAGAAAAAGTATGAAATGCTCATTTATTCAGTTATTTTAATCTTCAAATGAAAGTCTTCTCACAGATCTCTTTTTATTGTAATGATCAGCAGAAATAATGTAGACTTTGCCTCCTTTTGTATAAATGAGACATTAGAACTCTGAAATTCCCTTCTATTCCTTCTTAATGATCTCCAAATTCTGTCTAGTCTTTTTGTAAGCCTATTTTGTAGCAGCTTTCACTACCATTGCCATTCACAATTGCAAAATCTTCCATTACATAAAGTACAATTTATTTATTTATTATACTGATTAGAAACAGATGGGCTGTTTCTTGTTTTAAAATATTAATTAAAATAAATAAAATTACTTGGGAAATAAACCTTTCTGTACATGATCTTTTGTTGCCATGAAACTTAATTTCTATTATTTATGTAAATATGAGCAGACTGATCATGTACATCTTTAACTTTTGATGATTCTTTTTCTAATACCAATTATTGAATTAATTTGATTATTGAATTCATTTACCATTTAATTAAATTATATGCTTTTTGAGCTATCTATTTGATTCATGCCTTTCCTAACGCTTAGTATTTTCAGATGTATAAAATTGAGGTTGACGCAGCAAGGTGACTCAGCAGTTGCTGCTCACTCTTTAGTGGCCTGAGTTAGGCCTCCTAAACTACTTAAAGGCAGATGGAGAGGAAGGAATTGATAAACTTTCTAATTTCCACACATGCACTGTGGTATGTGTGTCCATACAAATCATCAGTGTACACACAAACACACACACAAAGATAAAATTGATGTTTATTGTCTAGGGATATGATATCATGTTGAGTGGCTTAAGTTTATACTGAATTGAGGAAAAATGAATCTGATTAAATTTTCATAAGGCTACTAAAAAACTTGATATTTTGTTTTTGTTTAAGTAATTGTTAATATTTTATCCCATTATTAGTTATTATTTTCTTGATTAGTTCTTTGGTAATATATATGTATTTGTATATATATATTTTTATATAGATATATATACAGATCTGTATATATACAGATACATATATATATACACATATACATATATATGTATATATGTATACACAGATACATATACAGATTAGTTCTTTGGTAACTGTGTATATATATCTGTATATACAGATACATATATATATGTTTTGCTGATAAATATGTAGAACATATATTGAGTGAATATCATGTGTATACTAACAAAAGAAATATTACACTGCATTTTATGCCATCTATAAAGTATTATTGAATTATCCTACTACAGATAATCATTCTGCTTCCTCTTTTAATCTATTTTGTTTAGAGTTTTTGGAAACGCAATTTAATCACATTTTTCCCATCTTTTTCCTCTCTCCAAACCCTCTGATACATCCCTCCCCAGACCCCTTCAAATCCATGGCCTCTTTTGTCATCAATTGTTATTGCACATAGAGAGATTTTCTTCTCATGTGTTTTGTTGTAGTCAGAGGTCATTTCTGAATGAAATGTCAGGGGAAGCTAAACCAAACATGGCTAAGAGAATTATCATGGTTGAGAATACAATAATGAGTTCAGTTTGTGTAAAAATTGGGTGACAATAAAGATATATGTGCATAGCAGTGGTAATCTCATGGGACAAATTGTTGAGGATCCGAAGAAAGCTTTACTTACTAAATACTTTCCATTTTCTGTAAAAATCACACTGTATTTAAATTTGAAGTCCCAAGCTCATACAAGTGATTTTCTTACAGAGTGAAATTTTCAATGTACTATTCTTCATTCCAGGAATGGGTAGTTCTAGTTTAATAAGATAGCCCTCTTACCCTTCTACCAATGGACGCAAGAAATCACCTTGAGAACATGAATGAAGGAGCAGCCTATGATCCTGACCATAGATTCCTCTAGTAACAAACTATTAAATAGTTTCTAAGAATCAAAGGTGCATGTAGATACATTTTTGACTCAATGAAATTAGTCATTGAGTCTTAATTAATAAAAACTATCTTAGAAAACATATGCTTTTTAAATGTAATTAACTCCCTACAATTTGGAAAGAATAAATACCCATTTTGAGGTACAATTCATATCCAAAGAGTTGGTTAATTCACCTGGCTGGATATGATCAACACAGTAATTAGGATTTCCATGTTAAAAAAAAAAAAAAAAGACTTCACAACTAAGTTCATATCAAAGCTGTTAAAATCTGCTATCATTAGCATTTCAACAATATTTTATATGTCTTTTAAATTTTTCCATCTAATCTCTTTTGATATAATATATCTCAACCTAATTTTGAACTAAGACATTTTGTCTTGGTTCTGTAGAATTTGACTTGACCAATAATGTCCCTAAAACCTCTCCAGGACCTGTAAAGGCAGACATAACTTTTATTGCCTGTACTCCAGGATTTCAGTGGGAAACCATTGCCATTTGCACTGTACGCTAATGACAAGCTGGATGTTTGCATGAGAGCCTGTATGTTCTCACACTGCTTTCTGAAACAAGTAATAATCAGTCTGTCATTAATGTCATGCTGCAATCAGGCTTTGACAAGGTTGGCAAATAACTTGAAAAGAACTACTCATTCCTGAACATCGCTGATCAAAACCAGACCTGAACAAAAACTTCAAGTCTGCTAAATGTCAGCTGTGCAGGCTTAAGGACATGCATAGGCAGAAGAAACAGAGAGAGAACAGCCTAAGCCAGCTCCTCTCTCTCTCTCTCTCTCTCTCTCTCTCTCTCTCTCTCTCTCT
>JADRCD010201249.1:43361-59500 GCA_019843815.1 Montemys delectorum
CTCTCTCTCTCTCTCTCTCTCTCTCTCTCTCTCTCTCTCTCTCTTTCTCAGCTACCACTCTGAAGACCATAGGAAGCACAGAGGAAACAGCCATTCTTCCTAGAGTTTGTTCTCTCAGCTCTCAGGCTGGGACAGGCAGAATCTCTAACCTGTTCACACAATCTCACTATGGAGGAGGTTGTGAACACAAAGTGTTATTGTTTCCCTCTTTCCTTCATCTCAGTTCTTCTGACTGGAGAAGGAAAGGCCTCTGATCACGCATGTTAATCTGTAGATATTACCAGCATTAAGAAACCAGTTAGTGATAGATTTACCATTTTGAAAAGAAAGTTCTTTGGAAGAACAAAAATATGTTCTAAGTATCAAATGTTAACAGTTTTGCTGAAAGTATCAGTCTACTTTTGAAGTTTATGTTTTAATGAATCTTTTGAAGTTTTATGTTTAATCTGGACAGTTCTTTCACATGTAGGCTTAAATATTGATAACATATGCCTAAGATTGAGGTTAGACAGAATCCAAGCATGAAGGTGGGAGGTAAGCACCATGCCCAATTACTACCAGAGAAGCTACTGCCCACTGATAGCTGCTGGGAGAATGGGTGGTTTTCTTTAGGAATATATCCCCTGAGGTATTAACCATGCTCTAACTGAAGGCCACACAACCAAGAATTGGACCTGATAGGTTAAAAAATAAAAGAAAATGCAATGTTGGGTAGGTGACACGATTATGGGAGGAGTTGGAAGATGGAAGCAAAAATGAACAAAACACACTATATTAAATCTTAGTTCATGCCTAGGACATGAAGACAGATCTGAGTACAATTTTATTAATTGCAGATTTTGTCTTAGTGTAAGAAAATAATTTAGTTCACAGCTATTGTAGCACACTTTAGATGGAATCTTGACTATCAGTTGCTCAGGGGCATAAGTCATTCAAAGAATAAAATACAATAGAAACAAACATCATCAACATAAAGTTCACATGAAGGAGATACAAAACACAATCAAGAAGCCTGTCCATATCAGTGAAACTTTTTTGTCATATTCTTTAAATTTTATAAAATATTGTAACAATAAAAATGAGTATTATAAAAATTGTTTGATATAAAACAACAATCAATTGAACAGTATTATGGAGTTGCTTCACTATAGCAATACTGAAAATACATACATTTGTCTTAATATAAATTTGAAATAACTCCAAATATATTAACTGTATATTTTTAAATAATACATCATTATGAGTATTTTTAAATGAACATAAGTAGATAAACTCTTTTTGTTTCTTTGTTTTGTTTTTAGTAAAGCTTAAAATCTTGGCCCTTACTGTAGTACAAGCCCAAAATAAGAACAATTTTTAGGCATTGGATTTCATTGTAATAAGGCTGTACTTCAATTACCCTCACATCACCAAAGGATTTTACCTCCATCGTAGCTAAGCTGAGAGTTGGCAGTTCTGCTGCGCCAAGGAATGAATTGTAGGCATGAATTTTGGATACAGATTTCCTGCTATGGTCAAAGCTAATTGACTTGAGTGATTGTCATCATTCTCAGCCCATAGAGAACAGGTTACATTCATTTAAGAAATGGTGTGTGTATTAAGATGACTTCTATCCATGAAGTCATTCAACAACTGTTTCAATGAACAATGGTTCTACTTGGAGGGTGGCCCAGATTTTAGGTGAGGGTAAGAATCTAGTTCATTGGCTGTGATGATTTTGAAAAGCATTCATCTCAGAGAAAGAGTAACTTATAAAGTCCTGTTCTTCAAACTTGATACAATAGTTACAAAAATCAAGCAAAGTATTCAGTCTTACTCTTTATTGTTCACTTACAAGCCACCTCCCAAGTTAATTGTCTACTTTTCTTTTGGCTGTATAAACTTTGAAATATATAAACTGTTCTGAAAACCACAGTATAGTGTAAAAACATCAAACAAACAATCCAACTAATAGAGAGGCTGAGATAGGAGAAGCCTGATTTCAAGACCATTATGTGGAACCCAGCAAGACACTGTCATGTACAAACAAGAAGAAAGAGTATATGGATTGTAAAATATTGGACCTATTTTTCCAATTACCAAATTAGAGAGTCCACTGGATGACAGTCAACAAATTTCTAATTCCTCATATTTTTGGATTTCAATTGATTCGGATATGTTGGCAATATTAATTTTCATATTAAGACAGTAAGAAAAAGTAATTGTTACTTCCTGTTATTTTTGTTGTTAGAGGTGGAATTAGGTTTGTGTGGGTTTGTTGAATGATTACTTTCTTGCTTCTTCTAGGGTGTAGTTTTGCTCCTATATTGGTGTTTTCCATCTATTATCCTTTGTAGGGCTGGATTTGTGGAAAGATATTGTGTAAATTTCATTTTGTCATGGAATATCTTGTTTTCTCCATCTATGGTAATTGAGAGTTTTGATGGTTATAATAGCCTGGGCTGGCATTTGTGTTCTCTTAGGGTCTGTATGACATCTGCCCAGGATCTTATAGCTTTCATAGTCTCCGGTGAGAAGTCTGGTGTAATTCTGATAGGCCTGCCTTTATATGTTACTTGACTTTTTCCCTAATTGCTTTTAAAATTCTTTCTTTGTTTAATACATTTGGTGTTTTTATTATTATGTGACTGAAGGAATTTCTTTACTGGTCGGGTCTATTTGGAGTTCTGTAGGCTTCTTGTATGTTCATGGGCATCTCTTTCTTTAGGTTAGGGAAGTTTTCTTCTATAATTTTGTTGAAAATATTTTCTGACCCATTACCTTGAGAGTCTTCACTCTCTTCTATACTTATCATCCTTAGGTTTGGGCTTCTCATTGCATCCTGGATTTCCTGGATGTTTTGGGTTAGGAGCTTTTTGCTTTTTGCATTTTCTTTGACTGTTGTGTCAATGTTTTCTATGATATCTTCTACCCCTAAGATTCTCTCTTCTATCTCTTGTATTCTGTTGGTGATGCTTGCATCTACAATTCCTGATTTCTTTCCTAGGTTTTCTATCTCCAGGGTTGTCTCTCTTTCTGATTTCTTTATTGTTGTTTCTATTTCCATTTTTAGATTCTGGATGATTTTGTTCATTTCCTTTACCTGTTTGATTGTGTTTTCCTGTAGTTCTTTAAGAGATTTTTGTGTTTCTTTAAAGGGCTTCTAGCTGTTTGCCTGTGTTCTCCTCTATTTCTTTGAGGGTGTTATTTATGTCCTTCTTAAAGTCCTATATTATCATCATGAGAAGTGATTTTAGATCTGAATCTTGCTTTTCTGCTGTGATGGTGTGTCCAGGACTTGCTATGTTGGGAGAATTGGGTTGTGATGATGCCAAGGAACCTTGGTTTCTGTTCTTATGTTCTTATGCTTGTCTCCTGCCATCTGGTTCTCTCTAGTGCTACCTGCCCTTGCTAAATCTGACTGGTGCCTGTCCTACCTGTGATCCTGGTTGTGTCAGAACTTCTCAGAGTCAAGCTGTCTCTGTGTTCCTGGGATCCTGGGATCCTGGGCCCATTAGAGCGTCCTCTCAGCGTTGTGCGACTGCCTACAAAATTTGTGCCCAAGGTCTGCTCAGAGAACCAGCCCAGATAGACTGGAAGGAATCAGTGCCACTGGGCTGGTGGAGTTCCTGCCTGCCAGGGTCCCACTGGTCCCAGTTACTCCTGGTGTTGGGATAGATGTGTCCTCCTCACCTCTGCTCCTCTGCTCCTGGGCGTGTTGGAGCACCTGGGAATAGAGCTTCCTCTGGGTGTGGTTTTTGAGACTATGAGCCAAATAAGAATAAATAATAAATAATAATGAAATAAATGCCCCATAAAGTATTTACTTTATAAATATATGCTAAGCATTCTCCTCTGGACTCTGGACAATGTTGAATATCAGTGATAAGCATTGAGAAGGGTTAGCTTCTGCTTTTCACTTTATGATCTGGTTAGAGATAAGATTCTTATGTAGGTGAACACTGTGGTGGTTTGAATAAAAATTACCCCCATGGGCTCATATATTTGAGTGCTTGGTTACCAGGGCGTGCTTTCAGTAGGTGTGGTCTTATTGGAGGAAGTTCGTCACTGGGAGTGGGCTTTGATGTCTCAAAAGATCATGATTGTCCAGAGTCTCTCTTTCCCTGGTGCTAGTAGATCGAGATGTAAAATTTTCAGCTATATTTTCCAGGACCATGTCTGTGTCATGTAAATATTAAAATATTTAAATATTTTGTTTATATATGTTCAAAATAACCTTTGAAAGATCAAAAGAGATGTTTCTAATGCACATTCTTTTTTAATCTTTTCCAATTTGGAATTATGTAAATATACTTTAATATTTAATTTTAATAATTTATTAATATATTCACATTTAATATTTTAAGATACACCTTTTGGTACAAATAAAATTCCCAGTTGAATCTATTATAAGCTCCTCATTACCACTTGTATAATCTGTAAGTTTTTAACAGGATGCTTTTTGAAATATTCATTGATTATGTCAAATTCAACTACAAAAATATACATCAGAATGTAATGGCTTCAATGTATTATGCTCTTGAGATATACAATTAAAATAAATACCTGTATAAAGTGAAGGAATCAGATATTTACATATTAAAGATGAGCTGTTATTAATGGCACCAGTAAAACCAAGCTCTAATATATTTCAAAATTATTTCAGCATTCAAAAAAATAATTGGATTTAAATAGTGATAAAAGCCTTCAAGCATCTTATTTGTAAAGTCTAACTTATTTTACACAAATTTCTAAAATATTTTGAGTACAGATTTTATCATTGGCCTATATCAGTATAAAACTATTTGACAGATTATTGCAAAAGAATCCACATAAAAACACCATTAGATTTTTACTAACATGTTTACTGTTTATTTATACTTTTCTATTTATTGCACTGTCATCCTCGTCACAGAAAATTGACACTTCTCTGATAAATCATATAGAATAGTCTCCAGATCATTACCTGACCCTCAGGTATATTAGTTATTTTATAGGAATTCTTCACAAGGCTGAGTGTGGTAGGGAATAGAGAGAAAGGTAGAGGAAGGGAAGGGAAGGGCAAGGAAGGGAGAGGAGGGGAGGGAAGGGAAGGGAAGAGAAGGGGAGGGGAGGGGAGGGAAGGGAAGGGAAGAGAAGGGGAGGGGAGGGAAGGGAAAGGAGGAACACAGGATGAATGGAGGAAGGGAGGGAAGAAAAAAAGTAGAGAAAATGCTTAAGGAAGGAAAAAGATGGGTGGAGAACAACCACAAAGAAAAGGAATAGGAAAAAAGACAGGAAAATCTGTTATTGTCTGCTATGTCATCAGCTGAAGATGTCCTTGTTTAGCTTTCAGTGAATAGTGCATAATTTTATTAGAGTTTGTTAGATATTCATCATTCTAAAATGGATAGAAAGGTACAATACTTCCCCCAAACAAATCAAACATAAAATTTCAGGCTGGAAATGCAGAGTTGGAGGTCTGGATGCCACAGAGTGGATGCAAGGGGATAACATGTTATCAAATATGTCTATGCTTCCCTTTGTTTTCAGAGTGGACCTAGAATCTGTAGGGTTTCCCTGGGACCTGAAAGGGGAGGAAACAAGCAACAGAAATCCCCCTCTAGTTAGTTACAAGGCCTGGGAAACAGCTCCTTCCAGAAAGGCTCCTGAAACTCATGCTACTTCTATCATGCTTGCTCTACTTCCGTTAGCAAGAAAATTTCCCTACCCTTCATTAGATGATTTTGCTGAACACTTATTTGGGATTCAGGAAACACACACATCTCAGCAGAGGCATAGGTGATTCTAAAAAGTTTTCCATTTCAGCACTGAGATTCCAATCCCATGTATTACATTTGTTTTCTGCACTTAAAAAAAACTACAATTAAATCTGTCACTTCAGATTCGCTAGATCAGAGAAAAAATTTCTCATAGCATCTAACAATAAAATTTGCATACTTTCAGCCTACATGTGATAATCTGACAATTTCATTCATTCCACACAAATGCTTGTAGTAGCAGTTAAGACAATCCATTCTCCTATTGTACAGTGTTTGTTAGTATGAGAGTATGCAGTTCTTTCCTTTAGACACGGCACCCCTCCACTCAGACTTGATGGGAGAGCTGTATCAAATGCCCCTGATAGTAAGTAAAGGCAGTCATTTATAAGCCTTCTCCCTTTCATTATGCCAGGGATAAAATCCAGCTCTAGCTAATTCTGGTAATGATGTTATCTTACTCTCCAAACAGGGAAAATGATGGGGAAGACAGGAGGCAGGAGTTCTGAGAAGCGTCCCCTGGTTATTGTTGCCAGGGTAACTGCTGCTTGGCATCCTCCAAGTAGTCATCGTCTGTCACACATCGTCTGTGTATAGTTCACAGACATGCAACACATGTGAGTAGATCTCAACAAAATAAAAGGGGAGGCTAAGAATTCATGAAAATAAATGAGATAATTTAAACAGACACAAGGAAAAGTACATGGCTAATATTAATATCTAGAAACAGAGAGATGGGCATAAAAAGAATATACCTTTTACAATATAAGTGTCATTACCATGCTTCATTAGACAAGTCATATTTACATGAACCTCTTCTTACTTCAATCATAGTCCTCTATAATGATGTTAAGACTAAAGTTTTACTTAAACATGTAGATGATATTCACCTTTCACAAGCCTAAATATCAAAGAGAATAATTTACAATATTTCATTTTTGTCCGACTAACTAAGTTAGAATTCAGTTTGGCTTATTTAATGACCCAAACAATCATTGACAAAACAGCCAGAAGCCCTAAAATAGAATTAGCTAAATTTAAGTTAGATACTACATTTTTCTTACACCTTTCTTTCCCAGAGCCAGTGTCTATGAAATCTTTGCAAACACTATCTATTGGTTTTAATATGATAGGAAAAGCTCTCTTACAGATTTTCTTTTTTGAAAGAAGGTACTGCTATTTTCAACATAGCAAAAAGGTAACCTTCTAGATATTTCTCACCAATACATAAAGCCTCACTTTATCATTTGCTAACGCCAGCTACTGAATGCCCTCCACATAGGCACATACAAATGTACCACATACAGGAAGCAGCCTTATTGTCAAGTGCATTTGGAGTGATACTGAGATTAAGAATAAAAAAGTTTAAAACAAATTATAGTAAATGAATAGAGACAATACATTGAAGAAGGCATACAATTTGGAAAAGGCAATGCATAATAATCACATCAAGGCTTTTCCTGCCTTTTGAACTTGTGAAGTCCTTCCTCTGATGAAAGCCAGTTGTACACTTCCATATAACCAAGATTGTACAACAGACAACAATATCAATAAGAAAAAGAAGCCTTAGTTACTAAGCTTACAATTGTAGATTAGTTCGATCCCCCTGTTGAATTGTTTGATGTGATGTTTTTAACTGAATCAGCCAAATTTGTTTATCAGATATTTAGTACCTGGAACACAGAAAAGGAATGATTAACTTAATAATATTTATAATGAAAGTGATGAATGGTTCTGGCTAAATATTTTATATGTACTCACGTCGTTCATACTCTGTGCAGATTAAAACATTTAATGCTCACTTCATAAGCTACTTAATTAAATTATTCCTGGGTGCACAATAAGTAATTAAGACATGTGAAAGTCACATAACAGACTCCTCAGAATGGCTTGATAAGGAAATGACAGTCCTAGAACAGAGGCCCCAGACTCACGCTTTACGTTGTATGCTGCGGGACTTTGGTTGGAAATCCACTCTCTGCTTAGAAAGTTATTCTTCTCCGTGGCATAGCTCTGTTAGTTTGGGCTGCAGTTGTCTCATCCAAACCCAACATTTTATACAGTAGATGAATCTGTTCGTTTTTCTTTTATGTGCGTCATTCTCATTTAAAATCTCATTTTAGACCCTGTTTATACTCATTTACATGTAACCAATCTGGGAGGATCTTTGGAGGAAAAAAACCAAAAACAAAAACCAAAAACAAAAAACAAAAACAGCCCTGCCTTAACATTGAAAGACAATGGGTCTCAAAGATACCATAACGTTTGTTTGCGTTGCTTATCTACTGCTGGACATTGGAACAACCCTCAAAAGTGTTTTTCTCTCACCTAGACTCTCTTGAAGGACACATTTTCATGCATATGACTATCAGTTGGAGTTGGCTCTGAATTAAGGATTCGGGCAAGTATTGCCTTCTCCTTTTGGTTTTAGGACACTCTCTTGTATGGATCCCTGTTCTTGCTGCTCAGTCTCCCCAATGTTGGGTATTTTATCTGAATGAAGTCTCTCCTTTTGAATCCTGAGAGTGTCTCACCTCCCAGGTCTCTGGTACATTTTAGAAGGTCCCCCACCTCCTTCCCTCTTTCAAGACCCTCAGAGCATCTCTCCTGTTCCCCCCAATACCTGATGATGTTTCCCCTTTTCCTTCTCCCTCCCCTCTCCCACTCAGGCCCTTCCTTCCCTCCAATCCTCCCCCCCACACACACCGTGATTGCTTTCTGCTCCCTTCCAAGTGGGATTGAAGTAGTCTTACTTCAGCATATTAAACTTTGTGAGTTCTGTGGATTGTATCCTGGGTGTTCTGTACTTTTTTGGCTAATATACACCTATTAGTGTATATTATACCATCACACCATGCATGTCCTTTTGGGTCTGAGTTACCTCACGCAGGATGACATTTTCTGGTTTCATCCATTTGCCAGCAAAACTCATGATGTCCTCGTTCTTAATTAATTCTCTTTCTTTTGTGGCTCTATATGTGATTTATGTGCTATGATTTATGTATTCTTTTCTGTACTTCACTTTTTCTGCTTAATATACTACTTGAAGTCTTTGCTAGATCAATAAAACAACTAAAAGAGATTAAGGGCATACAATAGAAGGAAATAAGTCAAAATATTTTTTTAAAGATGATATGTTAGCATAAAAAGTCTGAATTCTGTAGTAAAACCATCCAACACTAGGTCTTTTATTGAGAAGCATTAATCAATTCTATTTTACTAGGAGTTCTAGGTCTTTCTTTTATCTTCATGTATGCTCTACAGGTTGCTTCAACTTGATTGTCAGAAGGGAATAGAAATTTTCTTTCCTTCTTTCCTTCTTTCTTTTTTTTTTTTTTTTTTTTTGGTTTTTCGAGACAGGGTTTCTCTGGGTAGCCCTGGCTGTCCTGGAACTCACTCTGTAGACCAGGCTGGCCTCGAACTCGGAAATCTGCCTGCCTCTGCCTCCCAAGTGCTGGGATTAAAGGCGTGCGCCGCCACCGCCCGGCAGGAATAGAAATTTTCATTCAGAGCAGTATGACTGCTCACAAAGCCAGGAACTTGCACATATCATTACACATTTGGGTTAGCATAATTTTTAAAGGAACTTGGCAAAGCCTCTACTATATAGCTAATAGGACACTTGTAATTTTCTCTATAATCTTCTTGAACACTATCCTTGCAGACTCACTTATGCATGCTATGCTGGTAAGTTCAGGAAATCAGTCACATCAGTGCCAAAAGAACTATACTCGATCTCATAGAGATCACAGGACATTTTCTGACTCTTTTGTGATGTCTATACAAATTTGTGATTCTTCTGACTTAAGAGACTTGGACGTGAACATCTGTATGTAACAAGAAAGATGTTTCACTCTCTTCACAGCAGAACCCATGTGTGACAGTGCATGTATTGGGAAGCCCAAATTAGACAGCTCTTCTGCAGAGATGAAAAACCATAAGAAATGAGATACTGAATCTGTGCAGCATAGAAGAGAAGAAGGTACAACTATATTCAGTCAGCAACAGGTCTACTCTACATAGGCTAATGATGGAGCAGGCTTCAGAGGATAATATATCCTGCTCCCAAAAGAAACAAGAATAGTAGAACATGCCATTTCTGACACCTTCAAGTCTAGACAATGGCCATAACAACAACAAACAGTTGGGTGTACCTCAAAAAGAGGTCCTGGTATTGTTTGATATGGTTTTGCTTCAGACTACTTTCGGAGACTTGACAACAACTTCTCACTGGCATATATTGATCTAGAGTATTTACAGGAAGCTGAGTGCTTTTGTTATAATGGTAATGATCTTCCTCCTTTAGTTTGACACACATATGATCTCATGTGTACTCATAATCTCACAAGACTGCTGTGATAATTAATCTTGACTGTCACTTGATAAAATGGCTTTGAACCTCTAGGCATGTCTATGAAGACGTTTACCAGTAGGGAGCAGATTAAGATGATAGACTCTACTGGAAACATGGGTAAGTACCTTCGTTCCATTGACTGGGACCTTAGACTGAATAAAGTGCAGGAAGCTGGCAAGCTGAGTATCAATGGTCATCTCTTCTTGCATCCTGAGCATGGATATAATACAACCAACTGATTCATGTCCTGCCACAACTAAGCTGATGGACTATACCCAGAATCGTGAATAAAAATAAATATTTCCTTTCTGAAGTAACCCTTGTTTAGTATTTTGTCATAGTAATGGGAAAAGTAGCATAAAAGTATGGAAATTTAAATTTTGTAGTATTTCTTTATATTGTATATTTATTAAAATATTCATAAATGAAACTCTTTTTAAAACACTATGAAAAAGCAATCAAAATTGATTGTTTCCTTGAGTTATTTTTCAATAAATTAGTTACTGATATAAATTGTAAGTTCTGATGGTGGTTCAGATCTCACAAAAATCAGAAATATAGACATGCTTTTGTTTGTCTTTTTCATTTCTTGTCATTATAAGTGCTAATTTGTTCCATGATGTTTTAAAAAGAAAAGGAAAAAAAGACCCTGAAAACTGGAGAGATGACTAAGCAGCTACCAGCGTTTGTCCTTAGCAGCAGACCCAGGCTGGTTCTTAGCATCAAAACACAACCACCCACAGCTTCAGTTCCAGGAGATCCTATGCTTTCTTCTGACCACCAGGGTCACCAGAAATGTATGTGGTACACATATATGTACAGGAAGGTAAACATTTATACAAGTAAAATAAATAAACATAAAACTAGAAATGCACCTAATAATATGATGTAAAATTAATAAGCCTCAGTGTCTTTTTGCAGAAAAGAACAAATTATATTTTTCCATGGTGAAAAAAAATAGTTATTCAACTTAACCTCTCACCATTAATAACTACAAGATGGTGACATCATGCGCATAAAATGCACAGCTGCTATCCTTAAACCAGAAAAATATGACAAGCTAGTTCCATATTATGTTGGGCTATTTCCTTCTGGGCAGGTCCCTTAAACTGAGTCACAGAAAAGTAGAGATAAATCCACAGCAGTACTATCACCAAATAGACTATCTGAATGAGCAGGACTTTGGACTGCTGAGTGGAAATTTTTATCCTAGAAAATTAAGGAAAGCTATAATACAATAAAGAAACCCAAAACTCTGTATGAGTCCCTATTGAACTTTAATAAATAGTAGTTGTGATTACATTGTATGAAATATTTTGGATCCTGAAAAAGAAGTTAATAGGCACTGAATACCAACTGGATGAACAAACTGAAGATTTTATAGGGTCAAGACTACTAAAGTTACAACCTTTAAGATGAATTGATCTCATTGAAAACCATACCCTCTTCTTCTAAAAATATATTTATTTAATTAAAATGTAATCATATCAATTTCTTTTAGCTCTCCTGAGAGCATATTTTATGGTAGGGCTATTCTAGGTCCTGCTTAGACTTTTTGAGATGCACTATCTGGATCATCACAGTAGTGATATCTGTAAACCTTTTTGGAGGTACAAACCAACATGTTCAATTTATATATATATAAATTTGTGTGTGTTTGTAAATACATATGTATGTGTTTGTTTGTATGTGAATGTTTATATTTGTATACATTGTATATAAACACAAATATTGATATTTACACATGTAAATGTTGCATATATATGTATTTATGAGAGCCTTATGTATGTTTAAAGAACCTTACATGGCTCTTTCCACATACAAATAAATATATATATAAATATATATATATACACATATGCATACATATGTGCATACATATGTGTATATATGTGTATATACATATGTGTATATAAACGTGTGTTTATATGTATATGTGTGTGCACATCTAGACATATACATGTACATATATATGTCTACATACACACACACACGCACACACACACACACACACATATATATATATATATATATATATATATATATATATATATGGAAGTGTTTATTTTGACTTGCGAACCAAGACATAGTTCATCTCAGAGAGGAAGGCATGTCAGCAGGGATTTAAGGTAACTGATCAAATTGCATCCACAGTCAGGCAGCAGAGATAAATGAATGTCTGAGCTTAGCTGTGCTTATCCCTTTTATTCACTCTTGGATCCCAGCTCATGGAATGGTACTTACTCTTTTTAAGATGGATCTTCCAACTTTAAACTATTCTAGAAAATCATTCATATTTATGCCTAGGGATTTGCTGCCATTTTGATACTAAATTCCATACATTAAGCATCATAAACTTCATGGCAAGAACCCCGTGGAACAGGAATCACTTACATAAAGAGGTAATTGTCCTTTTTTGTCAGGGATCTTTAAGCTAAACTTCCTTTGGCCAACTTTAGCTGTGGAAGACAGACCTTCAACGTCTTCATAAACATCCCCAGAAAGGAGTATGAATTAAATGCTCAAGCAACACAAGCCTGAGACTCAGAGGCGCAGTTAGTCTTGTGCAGCCCAACACCCTGATCCCCATCCCTTTAATAATGAAGACTTATCAGTCAAGACCTACCAGGGGTGACCTTGACTCACAGGTATGAGTAATTTATACAAATTGACCTCAAATTAATTAACCTAAGATTACATCCCCTAGTGCAACCAATGACTACTTAGTACAATAGTATAAAGGTCAGACTTAAATTTCCCACAAGATCAATGTACAGTTTTGTTGTAAAGACTATCAGATCAATTTCCCTTTCTTAGAAATTCCACTTCTGTAGCTTTTACCAGAGGTAAATATTTGCCCCAAGAGAACAATCTGCAATGTCTAGCCTATAAGCTAGTCTACCTTATATTCTGATATGCAACACAAAGACAGAGAACACTGTAAAATCTTCCCTGAAAATCAATTAAAAAGTACTCAAATCCATGGGAATGTATAGAAAAATGTATGAAGTTCAGTTTGGCTAAGATGCTAAATAGTCCCTAAGTATCCTTTACATTAATTATATTTGTCCAATTTTGAATTTTTGTAGATTTTGACAAGTATATTGTATATTATTTATGGAAATAAGTTTCTAGCTTATCTAAAAATAAGTTTGACAATGATGAATTTCTAAGATTTAATCAACTTAAAACAAGATAAGATCTTTAATCAAAATAATTTAGGATGGTTCAAAGACAGATTTAGTATAATGACAGATTTGAAAGATGGAGCTAAAATGTATAATCAGTAAATTCATAGAAAAAAATCACTAAGTTCCAGTTACTGGAAACGAAAATGCTTCCACCAAATGATTCCAAAAGTTAACATCTGTAGGGAAGTAAGATAAGCAGTGACCGTATACCTACACATACAAAGCAGTCAAGACAGATCTTCAATGTAAATGTGCACATCAGAACCATGAAACAAGTCTAAGAAATTGTTTAAGAAGACTTACAACCTTTGAAGTTCCTTGGATCACAAGGATGTATCAACTACAAAAGAACGTAAAAACAGAAAGAACAAAATCGAAAAGGATTTGCTCTTACTTAAAAAAAATAATAAAGTTCATCCTCAGCTATCTGGTATTTGTTCGTGGCCTCTTTTATTTCCATGAAAATATCATATTCAGAATTATTGTACCTGATAAAAATCTTATCACCAGGACATATAAAGACTTTTACAGCCTAGTACAAGTGATATAACCAAAATTGTGTAAATGGACATACTACCTGTGTTGATTCCTCACAAAGGAAAATGCCAGCAATCAAGCAACAGTTGTTTTAGTAGAAAAGAAGTGACATAAAAAAAAAATAGGAAAAAAATTAATCAGTGATAAAAACATACATTCCTCATGCAATGTGAGTAACCCAAATGTATGTTTACATACACTCTCAAACATATACATTTGTCATAGATACTATATTAATGAGGTAGTATATTATATCATATATTAATAACATCACACAAAACAGGAAGTATAATTATAGATCAGAAGGCTACTCACCAGCAAGATTTTGAGGATGTCATAAGTGAACTCTATACTAACTGTAGGTTTCCCAAGCTTAAATGTGTAAATTCTATTCCCCTTTCTCGTGTCAGTCTACAGATTAATGTTTAATTAGCATCCACTCTATAATGTCCAGTGCAACCTTAGGTTTTTTCTATCTGTTTTCCTGTGACACATAGCTGGGCAATTAATTTATAATCTTGAATTTAATGTTTTCTTTGTCATTTATATCATTATCATTGATAAATAAATTTGAAAAAAAAACGTCAGCTATTTGATTTTTTTTTTTTTCTGTAGCTGATTAACCAGTTAGAAAGAAAACTATCTGGAGAAGGTTGAGGATGGAGTTTTTCAAGTTGAATTCTTTCTTGTGCTCTTGCAAGTTCATTGAAACACTGAAACAAAACAATTCAGAATAAGGTATACCTCACTGTATCTTTGTTGCATTCTCTGTTGAGAAATAAGCATCTTTGAAGAACTGGACATTTATTTCTTCGAATTTGAGCTGTTTTCATAGATTTTGTGTGGTAATACCATATTAGCAGATTCTTAAAATACTATTGTAAGAGAGATATGTTTTAGAAATAAATATACAAAAACACTATGGGCCAAAGAGAAAGGCCTAACAGGGAGATCATCATAGACAAAACTAGAAAGCTACATAATTTCTCTTTTCTTGATTCTCTTTGTTCCTCTTTCCCATAGTCCTTACCCAGCTGCTCCACAACCCTAGACATGAGCAAAACACAAAAATCCTTTTCTCTTCTTAACTTTTGCTTGACAAGAAAAGTTAAAATTTGGGAGAGGAGAAAAAAAACTAGTACGAACTAAAAAGAAAGTATGAAAATTTCATAATTATAAAGGAGTTAGTCTACTTAAACACAGATTTCTGAGCCAAAAACAACTAAATTCAAACCACAAGCTATCAAGTTCAATTTACTATCAAACCTGGCTTTTGCACCAGTACATCAAACACATTCTACTGATTGGGTAATCAGGGCTTTGGGGGGGTTACTCCTAAAACCTACAAATTACTCCTTAGGGAGATTAAAAATAATATAAATTCATATCTGATTAATTTTTTTCTTTTTTCAGACCAGAGGCAACAGTCAGTGCCTCAGAGTAGAAGAACTGTAAAGAAAATGATGTCAGGGGAACACAGCAAAAGAAACATTTCCAGTGGCAGCTTTAGCGGAGCGCTTTGGAAGCACAGCTGCAGATCTAAAAGTCTCTTTACAAACTATGACTCCTTCTTACTTCACACATGCTCCTTGTGGGATCACGGCCTTTGAGAAATCCTCCTTCTCTCTGGCTTGTCATTCTCTGTTCATGGTACTCTCTGTCTGAGACTTGACTATAATTTACATCACTGTGATGTTCCTTTTTGTTGATGTACTTGAAACTTCCAGTCAGATGTCTTCCCAATCTTGACCTTAACTCCAAAATTACTTCTCCTCAGACCGTCTTGTGTTGGGCTCCTTCTAGTTGATAGCATGTGCATGAGGGAAGAATTATAGAACTCTGGGTAAACATGTATTTCCAGTGCCTTGGATATATGAAAGTTCTGTATGGGATCATCAGTTGAAAAAAAAATAGAGCTAAACTGTGTGCGATCCAAAGGGGCAGATGGAATTTGTGTGACCTTGGCAGATACATGTGTGCACAATACTTCTGAATCATTTTGTTTTATTTGACCTTTGGGGAATTTAAGTCATCTTAGTCTTCTACACTCCTTTCTCTTCTTCCTTTTACCTTGAATAGAATTTCTCTGTTCTACTGTTAAGGTCTGGTCTTTGCCCTTTTGCTCACGTAGTGTTGCAAAATTATACATTATTTTGTAAATGTACAAAGTCCTGTTTGTGATGTTTTAGTTACAGCTCTGATCTTTATGCTCAACACTCTATTTCTATTTTCTATTCTCTTAGAAAACAAGCATTAGGACTAAACTGTGAGTACATATCTTTCCTTTGCTGGTAAAAAACAAAACAAAACAAAACAAAA
>JADRCD010201250.1:0-13140 GCA_019843815.1 Montemys delectorum
TTGAGTCCTTAATTTTTTTTTTATTTTAATTTTTGGGACAGAATCTCCTGTCATCTTGGCTGGCCTTGAACTTACTTTGTGGATGAAGCTGAGTCTGGGTTCCTGATCCTTCTACTTCCACGACCCAAGTGTTGTGTTATTGGCATGAACTGGCATGTGTAGTTTTTATAAAATGCTGGTAATCCAAATAAAGAACCTTTATGTGCTAGATGAATACTCTACCAATGAAGCTACATCCTCAGTCAACTTTGCTTAAATATTCTACATATAATAAAAATTATTTTGGGATAATTTTAGTTTGACAGAAAAATTCCTATTACATTATAGCAAATTCCCAAATGTGTTCCTCTCAGCCCCCCTTCATGATCTCCTGTGAGCTGAAATAAGACTTATTTGGGGTCTTTATAGTTATAAGTTGGTTAATAATCTTAGAATGAAGAGTTTACTTCTATAAAGTTGGGAGAATAATTTATGGTATCTGTGATTTTTATTTAGAATGAATGGGTTTACTAAGTACACAGCAAACAAAAGCAAACAAGTAGTAGGTAGCAAATAGCAGAGAGATGGGAACATCAGATAGACGTTATCAAATCAGACGTTTATAACATCCAGCAGAGATCACTACAGCAGCCCAACTAAGAGCTGGGTACCCTCATCAAATCAGGGCTTACAGCATCCAGCAAAGATCAGTCAGGGAAGCTGAGGCAGTCAGCCAGAGCTCCCAGCTGAGCAGCCTCTCCATGGATGAGTTACTTATGACTGGATTTCCTATATCCACTACAAGTAGTTTATATCATGAGATAAACCAAAGAAACCTCTGTTGAAAACAGTTTGCCTTCTTGCTGTTCTCAAAGACTTTTTTTTTTTTTTTAAACAATCCCAAAGCTGCTTGCCATTTTCCTCCCCTTGCTGTTAAGGGGACAGGACTGATTTTGGAAGACACTGGATATAAACATATATGGGCCTGAGTGCACGTTGTAGGGGCAATCCTGCTTCTAGAGCCGGCTTCTCCGTGAGCACAAACCGCATGCTTACAATGCAATGTATGCTACAGATGTGAAGATAGGGCATGGGGAGATGGGGGAAGGCTAGTTTCTCTTTTGATTCCTTTTCTGTGAAGTATACCACAACCCAGTTGCTGTGTCTCTGTAGAATCCACTAGTTACTGACAGTTTCCAAGTTCCCTCCTCCTGGAACCCACCTCTCCACTGATTGTCTTAGCAAGTCAGGCATTTTGTAAATATTCACTACTGTGGGCTTTTCTGCCATTTTTCTCATAATTAGATTAAATAAGGGGTTTGGAAGTGAATGGCATAGAGATTAATTGCTTTTACTATTGGTTTTGTTGTTGTTTGTTTGAGGCAGGGTTTCATATAGCTTAGTCTCAAAATTTCTACATAACCCAGGATTATGAATGCCCAATCCTCTTGCCTCAGCTTCCAGACTGCCAGGATTACATACATATGCCACTTTACCCAGCTTCCCCTTTACACGACTTCTTAAAATTAAAAAAAAATATATGTGTATGAATGTTTTGCCTGTATGTATGTTTGTATACCATGTGCATGCCTGCTGCCTGCGGAGGCCACAAGAGGGCATCACGCTCCATGAAGCTGGGGTAATAGATGGTTGTGAGCCACCATGTGGGTGGTGGGAGACAAACCAGGGTTTTGTGAAGAGCAGCCAGGGCTTTCAATGGTGGAGCCACCTCTAGGTTGCCTGTGGCATCAGCCGGGAGGCTGTCCAGCTATAGACGTCATCCGTGATGCTGTCGATCTTGCTCACAGGTGAGGGGGTTTTCTAGCTTTCAATATTATAATACTATTTTGTCGCCTAAACTGTTCCAACTCTTATGCCTCCATTTTTCTTACCCCTTTCTTACAGTATTGGCCTAAATTTTATTTTTTCTTTCTAATCTTATTAATTTTTATTGCTATATCATAACATATCCCCAAAACTTAGGGGCTTACAAGAGGCATCCATATGTAGTTTCCCTAGGTCTGGAGTCTGGATGTAGTTTAACTGGGGACCTCTGATTCCTCACAAGCTGCAATCAAGGCATCGGTGGGAGGGGAGAGGATCTGCTATGTGTTCTTCCACATAGTTATTAGTAACTGTCATGGCCTCACTGGCTGCCCAGCAGTTCAGTGCCATGTAGGTCTCTCTAGAAAGTAGCTCACCATGAAGCAGCTGGCTTCCTTACAGTGGGTGTGAAGGGAGGTGTCCAGATGGACGTCACAGCTGTCTTGTGATGGGGCATCATCCTTCCACGGCTAGTTGTCTTAGTCAGGGTTTCTATTCCTGCACAAACATCATGACCAAGAAGCAAGTTGGGGAGGAAAGGGTTTATTGAGCTTACTTTCACATGGCTGTTGATCACCAGAGGAAGTCAGGACTGGAACTCAAGCAGGTCAGGAAGCAGGAGCTGATGCAGAGGCCATGGAGAGATGTTCCTTGCTAGCTTGCTTTTTCCTGGCTTGCTGAGCCTGCTCTCTTATAGAACCCAAGACTTCCAGCCCAGAGATGGCACCACCCACAAGGGGCCCTACCCCCTTGATCACTAATTGAGAAAATGCCCCACAGCTGGATCTCATGGAGGCACTTCCCCAACTGAAGCTCCCTTCTCTGTGGTAACTCCAGCCTGTGTCAAGTTGACACACAAAACCAGCCAGTACACTGGTCATGGAAGGGCCATCCTGCTGCCTTGCATTTGTGACATGAGTCATTCATCCAACCCCCATTTAGAGGGAGGGATTCTAAAAAAGCAAGAGCACGAGGAGGTAGGAGTCGCAGAGGAGGCTGCCCGCCACCTTCCATATTCTCTCTCTAGATAGGCATAGTCACTTCAGTGAATCAAAATGGTCAGAGGAGAAAAGAAGGGAGGAGGCAAAAAAAAAAAAATTCTGATGAGTTATGTGTTTTGTTTGCAATAATTTTAGCATCTTGTCACAATAAATATGGTGTCCACCTCTCTTATCCTTATTATTTAATTCATCTATGACATGTGTCTTCCAACCCATATGTAGCTATTTTGGCCTAGGATGTTGAGAGTTGGATAATTTGTGTGTGTGTGTGTGTGTGTGTGTGTGTGTGTGTGTGTGTTTGTGTGTGTTTTGAAACAGGGCCTCAATTTGAAATCCTTCTGTGATAACTCCACAAATAAATGATGGGATTATAGTCATGTGTCATCATCATACTTAGCAAAAGCATTTTTTTGGATAGTGCCAGTGCACCGCTGTCACTTAGGCCTTCCCAGCATTACTGCCACCAGGTGTCTGGAGTTGTCTTGATTTCTCATGCAGCACCTGCATCAGCTGAAGACTACCGACTCTCTAGAATTAGTGCATGGTATTGGGACAGTAGCCATGGTTGCTGGTGAGACAGGGTAGATGCTTGAAACCCACCAGTGACTTCGGGGACCCAGTGAAGTCTAGTGAGGACAAGTTAGAGTGTTAACAAACATGTTTGAAAGTTTTAGGGCATCCTAGAGGAATGGGTAGAAGAAAGAGATGAGAAGCGGAACCTTCATAGAGGTCCCAGACAGATCTGGATTTCATACCAGGAAAGCAGTTCTGCAGGAAAGGCACATGGGGTAGCCTTTTAAAAAAGATATATTTATTTTTATTTTATGTGTGTGAGTGTTTTGCCTGCATGTAAATGTGCCACACATGGACAGTACCTTTAGAGGTCAAAGGAAGGTGGCAGGTCCCTTAGACTTGGATGTGAGCTGCCGTGCGGGTGCTGAGAACCAAACCTGGTCTTCCTTGAGAACAGCTGGTGCTCTTAGCCTCTGAGCCACCTCTCCAGTTCTTCACTGGGGCTGCTCACCTGAAGCATCTTCCTAGCCTCTGAGTTTAGAATGGACTTTCCACCTGGAAGGGGAATGGTGATTCCTGCCGCCGCCATTCAGCCCCTGCCAGATAGCACAGCTGGGCAGATACACACCAGCTCTTTTTCAATATCCTAACTTGGACTATTTCTATGGCAGGCCCATCCAGAAGGATGGGTCCTGGTACCTTCCCAAATGGCTCTCTTTAATGTTCCCTGGATGAAGGAGATGGTCTTGGTCACAGTTAGTTAAATGCAATTTTAATGAAAGAGATGAAACTCTTCATCCATCACAGGAAGTCGACACTGTGCACCTGAAAGTAATGGATCTAATATACTAGTGAAGTGTGAGAACACTTCCCATTTTCCTTTGTGGATAGGGAAATAAGCAACATTTCAAAAGACGTTGCCTTGAGAGGAACCCTCAGTCATTAACATTAGAGGAATGCTGGTTAGGAAAACAAAACAAAACAAATCAAACTAAAACACCTTAGAAAACAGAGGACCAGACAATGGAATCCTGCACCTTCAGGAGTCTGGCTCCTGGGATGGATAGAAGGTTCAGTGGTACAAACACGTACCTTTCTGCCCCTGCAGAAAATCTGTGCTTGGTTATTAGAACCTATGTCTGGCAACTCAAACCAGCCGTGACTCCAGCTTCAGGGCATCTGACACCATTTTCTGGCTTCCGAGGATGCCTGTACCCATATGTCCGCACCCACACAGACATATATACATGCACTTGGAAATAAGATATTTAAGAAAAAATGAATTCTTCTCTCATCTTGACTACAGGTTCCTCTCCCTCCACTCCTCCCAGTCCCTCGTCTCTGAACTCCCTCTTCCCTACATCCACCCCTCCCTTGTTTTCCTTTAGGAAAGAGCAGGCCTCTCAGGCATATACCTTCATCTCAGTATGAGGGAAAGGGTACCAAGAGCAGGCAAAAGAGACAGAGGCATCCGACTCCTACTGTTGGGAGCCTCATAAAAACACCAAGCTACACAACTATAATGTATACCCAGAGGTTCTAGGTCAGACCCGTACAGGCTCCATGATTGTCATTTCAGTCTGTATGAGCCCCTATGAGCTCTGCTTAGTTGATTCTGTGAGGCATGTTCTTGTGCTGTCCTTGACCCCCCTGGCTCCTAAAAATCCATCCTGACCACATCTGCCGGGCTCTCTGAGCTCTGCCTGATGTTTGGTCATGGGTCTCTTTCTGCATCTGCTCCCATCAGTTGCTAGAAGAAACCTTTCTGATGATTGGGCTAGGATTTGGTTCACGAGTATAGCAGAATATCATCAGGAATCATTCCATGCTTGTGTCAGGGATGGGTTCTTTCTCCTGGAGTGATCCTCAAGTTGGACCAATACCAGTTGGCCACTCCCACAAGTTCTGAGCCACCTTTACTCCAGCACATCTTACAGGCAGGATAAATTGAAGGTTGAAGGTTTTTGGATGGGTTGGTGTCCCAGTCGGTCTACAGGAAGTCTTACCTGGTTATGTAAGATGGCTGGTTCAAGGCTCCATATTCCTCATTACTAGGAGTCTTGCCTAGGGTCACCCTCATAGATTCTAGGAAGTTTCCATTGTACTAAGCTTCCACCTTGTCCTGGAAACCCCCCCCCCCCACCATTTCAATCATCTCAGTACTTTCTCTCTCCACCCCCACCTATCTTGTCTCCATCTCCACCTGTCCCCAGTCCACCCACAAAATCTATTCTTTCTCCTTCCTAGGGAGATCCATGAATCCTCCCTAAATCCTTAAAAATAAAACAAAATCTTAAAAAGAGAATCTGGGCTTGGGGACTTGGGTGTAGCTCAGTGGGGGAGTGTGTGCTTAGTAGATATGAGGTCCTACTTTCTACTTATAGTTCTAAAAAGGAAAATAAAATTTAGGATTTTGAGGTTGGTACTACCCACTCCTCTTTCTGCGTGTCTCCATGGCCTGTGTATGGTGTAATATTTTAGGAATGAAGAAGTTAGGGTGGAGATTCAGAGTGGAGATGGTGCTCACCTCTGCTGTCTTCTTTTATTTGTTTTAAAATTTTATTTTACTTTTTACTTATTCATTTTACGTCCCACTCACTGCCCCCCTCCTGGTCACCCCCTCCCACAATTCTTCTCCATCCCTCTCCCCTTCTCCTCTGAGTGGGTGGGGCTCCCCTGGATATCCCTCTCATCCAGGCACTTCAAGTCTCTGTGAGGCTAGGCACTTCTTCTTCCACTGAGGCCAGACAAGGCAGCCTAGCTAGTAGAATGTATCCCATAGACAGGCAACAGCTTTAGGGATAGCCCGCATTCTAGTTGTTTGAGACCCACATGAAGGCTAAGCTGCACATTTGCTATATGTGAGAAGGGAGGCCTAGGTCCAGCACGTGTGTGTTCTTTGGTTGGTGATTCAGACTCTGAGAGACCTAGGGGTCCAGGTTAGTTGATTCTGTTGGTCTTCCTGTAGAGTTCCTATCCCCTTAGGGGCCTGCTTCTTTTCAGTTCAATGAATCTGATGGATGAGTATAAGAGTCCATGTTGGGTATTGGGAGGATTTGGAAGCCTACCTCAGTAAAAGGGCATTGTACATGGAACAAATTACCTAGAGTCTATTCTTGTCTAGCTCATCCTTGTGGGACCTGGATAAAACATCAGTTCTGTGACCAGGGGCTGTTTTGTGCATGAAACATTCTCATCTTTTTGGGGTGTGGACGTTTGGTGAGTGAAAAGTGATACTTGGATCTGGAGTAAACAGGCTTTGCTGCAGTGATGCACATAATCGACTCATCAGGACAGCATGACAGGATAATGCCCCCCAAGGTTGATCTATTTCTGCTCCTTTTGGCACATCTTCGTTTTCCTCACTTGAGCAGATGGGCAGCTCTGAGCTCATCACCTCAGGGAAGTGGCAATGTAGACATGTCTCCAGAGTTGTGTTCCAAAGTCCTTAGTCCTTAGAAAATAGAATATGTGGGGGAATGGACATGATATATGGAAAGATCTTGAGGAGAGACTCGGGATTCCCCCATGTTAGAGAAGATTTCTGGTGTGAAGGGGAGCTAACTGCCATTGGTAGGTCTCAGACAGACACTCTGAGCCTGAGTCTGACCTAGAACCAAATGAGGCCAAAGATGACCTTTCAGATACTCCCATATACCACAGGAGTGAAGCCACAGACAGTGCACACACTGATGTCTAAGACATGTCTTGTCTTCTGGACTTATACTCACTGGTCCATCCAGGTCTCCACTGGCAAGCCCCTTACAGTGCGTGATCTTCATGTTCATGCAGTTCTCTCTACTGCTTTTTCAGTGCCAGGCAAGAGGAGGGAGGAGATTCTTTGTCTCCATGTCCCACAATAGGATAAAGACAGTGATGTGAGGCTGTAGTCTGACCATGTGACTTTATGTGCTTCAAAGTCGATTTGCCTGATGTCTTTTTTTCCAGCAGAGTTCTCCAATGAGAACTTTGTGCTGTGACTTGGCTCTGGATCATTTGCTATGGCTTCATTTCAGGTTTTATGGATTTCGAAGATGTCTGCCAATACTACAGGCTTACAAATTCCCATGTAATGTCATTGGAGTTTGAGTGTATCTATCTTTGTCGGCAGGTCCAAAACATCGTGTATCTCCTTGGGTGGTGATTGGTTCACATGTCTACCTCTAAGGTCATCACTGTAAGTGGTGGACAGTGGTGGTATATGATCAGAGGAGGGGAGGAGAATGCAGAGATAGTCCCAAGCCCTCTACTGAACGTTTGGAAGTCATAAATATTATCAGACCCAGACAGGATATGCATACCACTAATTTCATGCAAATACTCAGGACAATGGAACAACTACAGCAATATTCTGCAGTAAAAGTTATAAGACGGTTCTCTCTATATGTTAGTTACATTCCCAGGTGCTATGATAAATATCCCGTTCAAAGCAAATTAAGGGATAAAGGGTGTATTTTGGATCACAATTTCAGGTTATAGTCCATCACGGTATGGAGATTTTGGAGGAGGAGCTTTGACAGTTGATTGCATTGCATCCATCCTCACCAAGCAGAGAATAATGACCACTATGCTCAGTTAATACAGAATTCCAGCCGGGGAATGTTGTCACCATAGGCTGGTCCTCACACCTCAATCAACCCACTCAACACAATCCCTCACAGGTGTGTCCAGAGGCTCATCTCCCAGATCAGTCTAGATCTCATACAAACAGTGCGCATCCTCCTTGTACCTGGAGATGTGTCTCTATCACTTAAAATACCTAGCACTTTGTAAGTGCTATGCAAATAGCTATATTGCATGGTATAGAGAATAATGATGAAGGAAAATAAAGTCTGTACATGTTCTGTACAGATACAGATTTTCCCTCAAATATTTCTGGTCCATAGCTGGTCATATTGTTAGACTTGAAACCCAGGACTACTGGATTCAACTTTCTGTTTGTGATGACCTCATTCTTGGGCTAGGGATTCTTTGTGAGTTAACCCTTTGGGGCTCTATAGGATGATATGAAACGAAGTGAGCAACCTCAGCTATGGTTAAAGTCTACCTGATAACTGAGGTTGCTGAGTGACTGGTGTGTGTGTGTGTGTGTTTCTGTATGTATATAAAACATGTAACATGGATACACTGAATAACAGTAAATTCATGTTTTACATGGGACACTGAAGTAGAAATGTCTGGTTTCTTTGGAAACTCAGTTGTGTCACATGATATTTTTCTGGAAGCTGCCTTGTGAGAGGATGTTTTGCTGAAGCAGACATGTGAGAGGACATATGATGTTTTGTCAAAGCATGTGCTTGAGAGGGTGTGTGATCTTTGGAAAGAGTATAAATAGAATCCCACAAACAGTAAAGGGATGCTCTCGCACTGCAGTGCCTTGCAATGCTTCGCTGGCCTCCTTCCACTGACCATCTTCGTTGGTCTTTGCTGGTCTTCATTTCATAGAGAGAAATACACTAAAGAACTTCTTGTGGTATTCTAGTGGATTCTCGCTACTTCTGCTGACTTGTGATGATTCTGCAGAGCTTTGAGGTTTCTGTTGGATTGAGCTGCTGCTCTGATTTATGTTTGGTGTTTGCTGTTGGACTTGGCTGCTGGTATCCTGACAGTGAAGAGTGGAATCACCCCAAAAAACTACTTCCAAAAACAGGTTTACAACCTCCTTTTCCTATTGACCTTCTTCTTCCCAACCTCTGGTCCATGGGTTAGAAAGGAGGTTGAAGCATTCTAGAACCCTAAATAAAGTAGGCTTAGAAAACTTAAGCCTACAAGACTGTGTGATAGTATAAGACTATCATGCACTCAGAATGGTGGGATTTAAAAGTTAGGAATTGTTTTTGGAATTACCCAGCTAGTATTTTCAGAATGTTTGCAACTGCAGCCTTTGGAAGGAGAATTGTAGAAGAACTAGGGGAACACCATGGCCATTCTTCTGTTTTGGGGGTACTCCTGGAGACAGAAGTGCAGTTAATTTTCTTATAAGCACTTGGACCTAATAAGAAGGAGGAAACTAGTTTCCTCAAAGAAAACTGGAGTAAGGATAAATGGATGTTAGATAGAGGAATAGTGTTATTCTTCTCTCACTGAGACCAGATAAGGCAGCTGAGCTTGAAGAACATATCCTACACAGAGGCAACAGCTTTTGGGATAGCCCCTGTTGCAATTGTTCAGGACCCACATGAAGGCCAAGTTGCACATCTGTTACATATGTGCTGGGAGGCCTAGGTCCAGCCTATGTATGTTCTTTGGTTGGTGATTCAGACTCTGAGAGCTCCAAGGGTCCAGGTTAGTTGACTCTGTTTGTCTTCCTGTGGAGTTCCTATCCCCTTCAGAGCTGCAATCCTTCCCCGTATTCTTCTATCAGTCCCCAAGTTCCATCTGCTGTTTGGCTGTGGCTGTCTGCATCTGTCTGAGCCACTGGTGGGTGGAGCCTCTCAGAGGACAGCCATGGTAGACTCCTGTCTGCAAGCATAGCAGAGTATCTTTAATAATGTCAGGGATTAGTGCTTTTCCATTGATGTGTCTCAAAATGAGCTTGTTATTGGTTGGCCATTCCATTAATCTTTGCTCCGTCCCCAATCCCTGCATTTCTTATAGGCAGGACAAGTTTTGAGTCAAAAGTTTTGTGGGTAGATTGGTGTCCCTATTGCTCCCCTGGGGTTCCTGCCTAGCCACAGGAAATATTCTTTAAAAGATAAAAATGTTGGATTTCCTGTGTAGAAGAATGATATTATATGTGTGGATTAAAAGGTAAGCAATTGGGACTACCTCTCAAAGGCTCATGTGTTGAAGGCTTGACCCTCATCTTGTGCTACCAAAAGGAAGAGTTAGTACCCTCAGCAGGTTCAGCACAAGGGAAGAAAGTTAGGCCATTGTGGGCATAGCCCAGATGCGGTCATTAGGATCCCCTTCTTCCTCTCTTTCTTCATTCCTGGCAGCTGTGTGAAAAGGTTTCTTGTAAAAGATACTTCTTCCATAATGTCATGCTTTATCATTGGTCCAGAAGCAATGGGGGCCACCAAATATAGACCAAATCCTTCAAGACTGTGAGTCAGAACAAATCTTTCCTCCTATAGCTTGGTTATCTTAGTTACTGTAAACCAGCCAAACAACTAACCACTCAACGATAGGGCTAAGGAGATGCCTCAGCCAGGAAAGGTGCTTGTCATCAAGTCTGCTGACCTAGTTTAATCCCTGCCACCCGAAAGGTAGAAGGAGAGAACCAACTATTCCCTTTGGCCTCCACAGGTGTGCTATGCACACATGGGCAAATGACACCCATATCCACACACCTACACTCCCCCAACTGTCCCCCCAAAGTAAACAAATTATTATCAAATAAAACACTGAATGAAACAAAACACATAGAAAACTGGTCTATCTGCACAGTGAGTATTTGATTTTGGTACAAAGTTGTTGTTTTTTATTTATATCTTAGTTGTAGGCTTTTTACCTAATATAATTTACAAAGGACTTGAGACTTTAGAGGTAGCTTTCCAGATGGGCTAGCATCTAGGTGAAACATGTTCCCTAGACCAGCACGCTCCCAGGGAGTAGTATGAGTGATGGTGAATTGAATCTTTCTCACACTGTTCCTCCCTTTCTTTCTCAGGGCAGTTATTTAAAACCACATGGAATGAGGGCAAAAGTCCATCTCACAAACAAACACCATAGCAACTTATGTGCTTTATGCATTGTGAACATGAGAGTAATTGAGCAGTTACAGAATGAAGACATTTCATATGCTCACAGCAGAAACTGAGTTTGAATAGAGTGTTGTCTTCATTCTGAAAACAATCTGATTAATGTCTTACAGAATTCTTATCCAAACCAGGAAATAATCCAGTTGAGTTCCTATAGAACTCCCTAAATCCTTTGTAAAGCACTGAAAGACAAAAATATTTATATTCCTTAGATTATTAGATGAAAATTTATCTATTTACTTTTGAGGCGGGGGAGGGGGGTGGGTAGAACTGGCTGGTCTGGAACTTGTTATGTTAACCAGACTGGCTTTAGACTCACTTGAGTTCTGTCTGTCTCTGTCTATGGAGTACTGGGATTAAAGGCCTTTGCTACCAGGCTTGAAACTTTATTTCCAGTGAGGTCTATTTTACAATGGTATTTAGAAATCCATGTCTTTAGTATTATCCTGCCAGGATTGACAACAGCCAGGACTGAAGCATTTTATTGAAAAAATTAAGAATGGAGGATTCTTTGTTTTTATGAGAGTACTCTCTGGAGACCTGACTGTTGCAATATGTTAGACCTATCACATGGATAGTGTGATGTGGGGTGTCTGTTTCCTGCCAATGGCTCTATGCTGCCTCCTCACTGTCAGTAAGCCATACTCCAATATGTGAATGTATCCCTTAGTCCTTGGGTCCATATCCTTATCCATCACCTCCACAGGCTCTGTCACATTCCCCCCTGAATTTAAACTAATGAAAAACAATAGGAAAACTTGGCAAAGAATAATTTATTTTATAAAAGATTTACTTATTTATTTTATGTATGTGAGTACACTGTAGTTATCTTCAGACACACCAAAAGAAGGCACCAGATCTCATTATAGATGGTTGTGAGCCACAATGTGGTTGGTGGAGATTGAACTCAGGACCTCTGGAAGCAGCAAGTGCTCTTAACCGCTGAGCCATGTCTCCAGCAGCATAGAATAATTTAAAGGAAAATAGTCTGATGTTTTGGCTCATTGATAAAAATAATCCAAGGAGAGAGGTGGATGCTTAAGACAAAATCACAATGGGTGAGTAGGAGAGTTCTGCTTTCTCCACAGTGTGAATGTCAGATTCACATGGCAGAGTCATCTTTTAGCCATAGTAGATGGTGCATACCGTTCTGATGAGCTGAGAGTACACGGGTGACCACAGCTCAGACAAAAGCCACTTATATAGTTACTTCCTTTTTTCATGCTCCTTCTGGTGACTCCTAAACCAGGGAGACAAAAGAGATTTCATCTGAGCATCTCCACTATTTATACACCAGGATTTAGTAGAACAAATTCGATAGAAAATTTGCTTTTAAAGGTAAATATTAGTAGGGATGTGGAGGTGGTTGGGTTCAGTGTTTTAGAGTTTCTATTGTCCTGATAAACACGTTGATCAAAAGCAACTCATGGAGGAAATAGTTTATTTCATTTTACACTTCCAGGTAACTGTCCATCATCCAGGGAAGTAAAGGCAAGAACACAAGGCAGTAACTGAAGCAGAACCCACAGAAGTGTACTGCTTAACTGACTTGTTGCTCAGCCTGCTTCCTTCCTTCCTTCCTCCCGTCCCCCCCTCTTTCTTCCTTTTCTCGTTTTTTAAAAGATTTATTTATTTTTTTATGAGTACACTGTTGGCTCTCTTCAGACACACCAGAAGAGGGCATCAGATCCCATTACAGATGGTTGTGAGCCACCATGTGGTTGCTGGGATTTGAACTCAGGACCTCTGGAAGAGCAGTCAGTGCTCTTAACCACTGAGCCATCTCTCCGGTCCAATAAGCCTGCTTTCTTAGAGCCCCCCAGGACCACCAGCCTAGGGGTGATGCTGACCACAGTGAGCATTGCCCTTTTGCATAAATCATCAGTAAAGGAAATGCACCACAGGCTTGCTACAGGTCACTTTGGTTGGGGCAGCTGAGGTTCCCGGTTCCAAAATGACTAGCTTGTGTCAAACTGACATAAGAACTCACTATCATGGTCAGCAATTGCCTGCTCCACGAGCATGGAATCTGAGTTTGGATCTCCAGCACCCATGTGTGCTCACAGCCAGGTATGGTCACATGTGCTTGTGACCCCAGTGCTGGGGTGTTGTGCATAGAA